>PJEM01016389.1:0-25976 GCA_004023845.1 Helogale parvula | reverse complement strand
GCGTCTCTGTGCGTCATGGAATTCCCTACAATCCTCAGGGCCAGGGTGTTGTGGAACGGGTGCACCGAACCATCAAAAGGCTCCTTGAAAAACAAAAAGAAGGGGGAATAGGCCAAGGCCGTACCCCGAAAGATAGACTATCGCTTGTCCTTTTCACTCTCAATTTTTTGTCGCTTGACAAGCAAGGCAAAACTGCAGCGGAGCGCCATCACTTTGCTGAGTCAAAACCCCCGGTGATGGTAAAATGGAAAGATGTGTGTACAGGGCAATGAAGGGGCCCGGATCCAGTCATAACCTGGTCAAGAGGCGCGGTGTGTGTTTTTCCACAGGATGTGGAGGTTCCATGCTGGGTTCCTGAGCGGTTAGTTCGATTCATCAAAGAAGATGATCAGCCTAACCTTCCTTCTATGCATACTGGGGACGGTGAGCTTGCAGAGGCATGAGTCTGTGTGGGGTATTGTGAAAGCCCTTCCATGGCCCCTCTCGGTGACACATGATGCCTCTACTTTTCCCCCCATCTTCACCACATCTCTAACATCAAAGAATGGACGGGACTGGGAACGTTTGCTTTCATGTCTATTGTGGCCTCAGTAGTGTTACCTTGGCTCATTTGCCGCCTTCGCCGGCAGCACGCAGCCTCCCAAAGAATAATGCTGCATGCTATGATGACCTTACATGAGCAGTCTTCACCTGCAGTCTGGCTTAGCATGCTGAAAGAGTAGCCAATGACGGGTAAGACCGTTCTGGGAATCGATGCACCTAAGACAGGGGGTCCGCCATGCTGCGGAACACCCCAAGGATGGGTAACTTGATGTCCCAGGGAACGGCGACCTAAGACAGGCATCTTTCCTTGCTAATATAAAGAAGGGGGAACTGTGGGAAGCCACAGAGGACAAGATGGCGCCCTGGCGTTCTGCCAGGTCACGTGATACCTTTGACAATTTCCCTCTTCTTTTCAGCTTTATTATATTCCATAATTTTATCTTCTATCTTACTACTTCATTCCTCTGTTTCATCTATCCTTGCTATAATGGCAACCTTTCTGGTTTTCACCTCAGTTACAAAGTCTTTTAGTTGCAGCCTGGCTAAATCTTATGACTTTTATCTCTGCAGTAAGGGATTCTCTAGTGATTTCTATGTTTTTTTCAAGCCCAGCAAGAATCCTCATAATTGTTGTTTTAAATTCAAGTGAATTCATCTGTCTTTTACTTTTGGAGGGAGAAATAATAATAAAATCAAGATAGAATTGAAAAATAAAAAAATGAAGCTAGATCTCACTTGTGTTTTCCTCTGCTTCTTAGGAGAAGCTTGTTAGAGGGGCACCTGGGTGGCTCAGTTGGTCAAGTGTACGACATCAGCTTGGGTAATGATCAAATTCTTCGTGGGTTCAGGCCCATATTGGGCTCTTTGCTGACAGTTAAGAGTCTTCAGCCTTCTTCAGATTCTATCTTTGGTTCCGTCTGCGCCTCCTCCACTTGTGCTCTATCTCTCTTTCTCCAAGATTAAGAAACATTAATTTTTTAAATAGTTTATTGTCAAATAGGTTTCCATACAACACCCAGTGCTCTTCCCCATAAGAGCCCTCCTCCATCTCCACCACTTCTTCTCCCCCTTCCCCCTTCCCCTTCAACACTCAGTTCATTTTCAGCATTCAATAGTCTCTCAAGTTTTGCGTCCCTCTATCTCCCCAACTCTCTTTCCCTCTTCCCCATCCCCTGGTCCACCATTAGGTTTCTCCTGTTTTCCTGTTAGATATATGAGTGCAAACATCTGGTATCTGTCCTTCTCTACCTGACTTATTTCGCTTAGGATGACACCTTCGAGGTCCATCCACGTTCCTACAAATGGCCAGATTTCATTCTTTCTCATTGCCATGTAATACTCCATTGTATATATATACCATATCTTGATCCACTCATCAGGTGATGGGCATTTAGGCTCTTTCCATGTTTTGGCTATTGTAGAAATGTTGCTATGAACATTGGGGTACATGTGCTCCTATGCATCAGCATTTCTGTATCCCTTGGGTAAATCCCTAGCAGTGCTATTGCTAGGTCATAAGGGAGTTCTATGGATAGTTTTTCTGAGGAACCTCCACACTGTTTTCCAGGGTGGCGGCACCAGTTTACATTTCCACCAACAGTGTAGGAGGGTGCCCGTCTCTCCACACCCTCGCCAGCATCTATAGTCTCTTGATTTGTTCATTTTAGCCTGTCTGACTGTCATGAGGTGGTATCTCAGTGTGGTTTTGATTTGTGTTTCCATGATGATGAATGATGTTGAGCATCATTTCATGTGCCTGTAGGCCACCTGGATGTCCTCTTTGGAGAAGTGTCTGTTCATGTCTTCTGGCCATTTCTTCACTGGGTTCTTTGTTTTTTGGGTGTGGAGTTTGCTGCGTTCCTTTTAGATTTTGGATTCTAGCCCTTTATCTGATATGTCATTTGCAACTATCTTTTCCCATTCTGTCGGTTGCCTATTGGTTTTCTTGACTGTTTCCTTTGTAGTGCAGAAGCTTTTTATCTTGATGAGGTCCCAAGAGTAAAGTTTTGCTTTCATTTCCCTTGCCTTTGGGGATGTGTTGAGTAGGAAATTGCTGCGGTCTAGGTCTAGGAGATTTCTTCCTGCTTTCTCCTCGATGGTTTTGATGGTTTCCTGTCTCACATTCAACTCCTTTAGATATTTTGAGTTAATTTTTGTGTATGGTGTAAGAAAGTGGTCTAGTTTCATTCTTCTGCATAGTGCTGTCCAGTTCTCCTTGCACCACCTGCTAAAGAGGCAGTCATTTTTCCATCAGGTACTCTTTCCTTCATTGTCAAAAATTAATTGCCCGTGTATTTGTCGGCCCAGTTCTGGGTTCTCTATTCTATTCCATTGGTCTATGTGTCTGTTTTTTTGCCAATACCATTCTGTCTTGATGATGACAGCTTTGTAGTAGAGGCTAAAGACTGGGATTGTGATGCCTCCCGTTTTGGTTTTCTTCTTCAATATGACTTTGGCTATTCAGGATCTTTTGTGGTTCCATACCATTTGAGGATAGTTTGTTCTCGTTTTGAGAAGAATGTTGGTGCAATTTTGATGGGGATTGCATTGAATGTGTAGATTGCTTTGGGTAGTAATGACATTTTCACAATGTTTATTCTTCCAATCCATGAGCACAGAATGTTTTTCCATTTCTTGGTGTCTTTTTCAATCTCTTTCATAAGTTTTCTACAAGTTTCATCATATAGGTCTTTTACATCCTTGGTTAGGTTACTCCTAGTTATTTGATGGTTTTTCGTGCAATCATGAATGGGATCAGTTTCTTGATTTCTATTTCGGCTGCTCCATTTTTGTTGTATAGGAATGCAACTGATTTCTATACATTGATTTTGCAGCCTGCAACTTTAAGAATTCATTGATCAGTTCTAGAAGGCTTCTGGTGAAGTCTACCCGGTTTTCCATGTAGAGGATCACGTCATCTGCAAAAAGTGAAAGTTTGACTTCTTCTTTGCCAATTCTGATGCCTTTTATTTCCTTTTGTTGTCTGATTGCAGATGCTAGGACTTCCAGCACTATGTTAAACAGCAGTGGGGAATGTGGACACCCCTGTCGTGTTCCTGGTCTCAGGGGGAAATCTCTCAGTTTTTCCCCATTGAGGATAATATAGACTGTGGGCTTTTCATAAACTGCTTTTATAATGTTTAGGTAAGCTCCTTCTATTTCGACTTTCTCAAGGGTTTTTTTTAAGAAAGGGTGCTGTTTTTTGTCAAATACTTTTTCAGCATCTATTGACAGGATCATATGGTTTTTATCCTTTCTTTTGTTAATGTGATGGATCACACTGATGGATTTGCAGATATTGATCCAGCCCTGTAACCCAGGAATGAATCCCACTTGATCTTGATGGATAATTCTTTGTATATGCTGTTGAATTTGATTTGCTAGTATCTTGTTGAGTATTATTGCATCTGTACTCATTAAGAATATTGGTCTGTACTTCTCTTTATTGGCTGGGTCTCTGTCTGGTTTGGTTATCAAGGTGATGCTGGCTTCGTAGAATGAGTTTGGAAGTTTTTCTTCTATGTCTATTTTTTGGAATAGTTTGAGAAGAATGGGGATTAGCTTGGCTTTAAATGTTTGGTAGAATTCCCCTAGGAAGTCATCTGGTCCTGGGCTCTTATTCGTTGGTCAATATTTGGTAACGGATTCGATTTCTTTACTGGTTATTGGTCTATTCATGCTTTCTATCCCTTCCCGTTTGAATTTTGGCAGTGCATGTGCATTTAGGAATTTGTCCATTTCTTCTGTGTTGTCCAGCTTTTTGGCATATAATTTTTCATAGTAATCTCTGACGATTGCTTGAATTTCTAAGGGATTGGTTGTAATAGATCCTTTTTCATTCATGATTTTGTTTATCTGGGTGATCTCTCTTTTCTTTCTGAGGAGCCTGGCTATAGGTTTATCGATTTTGTTTATTTTTTCAAAGAACCAACTCTTGGTTTCATTGATCTGCTCAACTGTACTTTTGGATTCTATATTGTTTATTTCTCCCCTGATCTTTATTATTTCTATTCTTCTGCTGGGTTGGGGGTGCTCTTTCTGCCTCCCTTCTAGTTCCAGTAGGTGCTCTGTTAAATTTTGAATTTGCACTTTTTCTAGTTTGTTGAGATTGGCCTGGATGGCAATATACTTTCCTATTAGGACTGCCATTGCTGTGTCCCACAGATTTTGGATTGTTGTATTTTCATTTTTTTTGGTTTCCATATATTTTTTTAATTTCTTCTTTAATTGTCTGATTAACCCAATCATCCTTTAGTAGGGTGATTTTTAACCTCTACATTTTTGGAGGTTTTCCAGACTTTTTCCTGTGGTTAATTTGAAGTTTCATAGCATTGTGATCTGAAAGTTTGCATGGTATGATCTCTATTCGTTTATACTTATGGAAGGGTGTTTTTTGCCCCAGTATGTGATCTATCTTGGATAATGTGCCATGTGCACTCAAAAAGAAGGCGAATTTCCTATCTTCAGGATGCAGAGTTCTAAAGATATCTATCAGTTCCATCTGTTCCAATGTGTTGTTCAGGTCCATTGTTTCCTTAGTGATTTTCTGTCTGGTTGATCTATCCCTTGCTGTCAGTGGAGTATTAAAGTCCCCTGCAATTAGCATATTTTTGTCAATAAGATTGTTTCATTCTGTGATTAATTGTTTTATGTATTTGGACTCTCCCAAATCTGGCGCATAGATATTTATAATTGTTAGCTCTACTTGATGGAGAGATCCTGTAATTATTATATAATGTCCTTCTTCATCTCCTGTTACTGACTTTACTTTTTTTTAATAATAGTTCATTGTCAAATTTGTTTCCATATAACACCGAGTGCTTCTCCCCACAAGTGCCCCCACCATGATCATCACCCCCATTCTCCTTCCCCCTCCTCCATTAGTCCATGGTTCGTTTTCAGTATTCAGTAGTCTCCTTTGATCTGTGTCTCTCACTCTTTCCCACTCTCTTTCCCCCTTCCTTTCCCCATGGTCCCCTGCCAGGTCTCTTCTATTAGACCTATGAATGCAAGCATATGATATCTACTCTTCCCTGCCTGACTTATTTCACTTCGCATGACACTCTCAAGGTCCATCCACTTTGCTACAAATGGCCATATTTCATTCTTCCTCATTGCCATATAGTACTCCATTGTATATATTTACCACATCTTCTTGATCCATTCATCAGTTGTTGGACATTTAGGCTCTTTCCATGATTTGGCGATTATAGAAAGTGCTGCTATGAACATTGGGGCACATGTGCTCCTATGCATCAGCACTTTTGTATCCCCTGGGTAAATTCCTAGCAGGGCTATTGCTGGGTCATAGGGGAGTTCTATCGATAGTTTTTTGAAGAGTCTCCACACTGTTTTCCAGAGCAGCCACACCAGGATTGGAAGAATAAACATTGTTAAAATGTCATTATTACCCAAAGATTTACACGTTCAATGCAACCCCCATCCCATTTGCACCAGCTTTCTTCTCAAAGCTAGAACAAACTATCTTAAAATTCATATGGAGCCACAAAAGACCCGGAATAACCAAAGTAATATTAAAGAAAAAAACCAAAACAGGAGGCATCACAATTCCGAAATTTAGCCTCTACTACAAAGCTGTCATCATCAAGACAGTATGGTACAAAATCAATGTACAGAAATCAGTTGCATTCTTATACACCAAAAATGAAGCAACAGAAAGAGAAAGCAAGAAACATATCCCATTCATAATTGCACGAAAAACCATAAAATGCCTGGGAATAAACCTAACCAAAGATGGAAAAGACCTGTATGCTGAAAACTATAGAAGACTTATGAAGGAAATTGAAGAAGACACAAAGAAATGGAAAAACATTCCATGCTCATGGGTTGGAAGAATAAACATTGTTAAAATATCATTATTACCCAAAGCAATTTACACATTCAATGCAATCCCCACCAAAGATGCACCAGCATTCTTCTCAAAGCTAGAACAGACTCTCTTAAAATTCATATGGAACCACAAAAGACCCTGAATAACCAAAGTAATATTGAAGAAAAAAAACAAAACGGGAGGCATCACAATCCCAGACTTTAGCCTCTACTACAACACTGTCATCATTAAGACAGTATGGTACTGGCACAAAAACGGACACAAGGACCAGTGGAATAGAATAGAGAACCCAGAACTGGACCCACAAGTATATGGCCAATTAATCCGTTACTTCCTTTACTTTATTTTTTTAAATAGTTTATTGTCAAATTGGTTTACATACAACACCCAGTGCTCTTCCCCATAAGTGCCCTCCACCATCACCATCACCTCTTTTCCCCGCTCCCCCTTCCCCTTCAACTCTCAGTTCATTTTCAGCATTCAATATTCTCTCAAGTTTTGCGTCCCTCTCTCTCCCCAGCTCTCTTTCCCTCTTCCCATCCCCCAGGTCCTCCATTAGGTTTCTCCTGTTTTCCTGTTAGACATATGAGTGCAAACATACGGTTTCTGTCCTCTGCTTGACTTATTTCGCGTAGCATGACACCCTCGAGGTCCATCCATGTTCCTACAAATTGCCATTTTTCATTCTTTCTCATTGCCATGTAGTACTCCGTTGTGTCCATATACCACATCTTCTTGATCTACTCATCAGGTGATGGGTAATTAGGCTTTTTCTATGTTTTGGCTATTTTTGACATTGTTGCTATGAACATTGGGGTACATGTGCTCCTTTAAGGATGCAGGTCCAATCTGGCCCTCACCACCGGGCCGTCCCAGCCTTCCCGGAGCTGGTGGCGGCGCACCTGCACCTCTGTGGTGGAAATGTGCCCGGCGGCGGCCATGGGGGGGGGTTCCCCCGCCAGCCGTAGGTCTGATCCAGCCTTCCCCTTTACTTAAAGGGGAAGGCGCCAGCTTCTCCTGAAAGGGCACGCATTAAGGAGGGACAACTCCTGCGGCGCCCAATCGAGGGAGGACTGTCGATTCCTTTGACCTCTCGAGAGGTGGGCCTAGTCACGCCCCACGTGGGGCGTCCTGGGCCCACTCTGATTGGTCAGTGCTCCTGATGGTGTGACTGGCTCCCACGACTGCCAGTATTGATGGGGGGTAGGGATTGGATCACTGTATTTCCTGTAACTCCCCCTCCCAAAGGTATAAAAGGCCCTGCCCTGTCTTTGTTCGGGGCTCTCTCCACGTGGCCAGCGGGTCAGTTGGAGACTGTGAGCCCGAGCTTAAGCTTGTAATAAAGGCCCTTTGCTTTTGCAGGGGTGACTCGGTTTCTCTAGCAGTCTCTGGTGTTTGTTTTGGGGTGATTTGGGGCGATTTTAGAAACTTGGGCACAACACTCCTATGCATCAGCATTTCTGTATCTATTGGGTAAATCCCTAGCAGTGCTATTGCTGGATAATAACTGAGTTCTATGGATAGTTTTTTGAGGAACCTCCACACTGTTTTCCAGAGCGGCTACACCAGTTTACATTCCCACCAACAGTGTAGGAGGGTGTCCATCTCTCCACACCCTCGCCAGCATCAATAGTCTCTTGATTTGTTCATGACATGAACAGAGACTTCTCCATAGAGGACATCCAGATGGCCTACAGGCACATGAAATGATGCTCAACATCACTCATTATCAGGGAAACACAAATGAAAACCACACTGAGATACCACCTCACGCCAGTTAGAGTGGCTAAAATCCCTTTACTTTAAAGTTCAGTTTGTCTGATATAAGTATGTATACTCCTGCTTTCTTTTCGTTTCTAGTTGCATGATAGATATTCCTCCATCTTTTTACTTTCAACCTGAAGGTGTGTTCCTGTCGAAAATGCGTCTCTTGTAGACAGCAATTAGATGGGTTTTGTTTTTTTATCCATTCTGCTACCCTGTGTCATTTGGTTGGAGCATTCAGTCCATTTACATTGTATTATTGAAAAATATGGGTTTAGAGTCATTGTGTTCTCCCTAGAATTCATGTTTATAGTGGTGTCTCTGGCACCTTGTATTGTTTGCAACATTTCCCTCATAGAATTCCTCTTAGGATTTCCTGTAGGGCTGGTTTGGTGGTCATGAATTCTCTCAAGTTTTGTTTATTTGGGAACACTTTTATCTCTCCTTCTATTTTGAATGACAGACTTGCTGGATAAAGGATTCTTGGCTGCATGTTTTTTCTGTTCATCACATTGAAGATTTCCTGCCCTTCCTTCCTGGCCTGCCAAGTTTCATGAGATACTTCTGTAAGCACTCTGGTAGGTTTCCCTTTGTATGTGAGGGTCCTCTTATCCCTAGCTGCTTTCAGAATTCTCTTTATCCTTATATTTTACAGTTTCACTATGATATGTTGTGTTGAAGGCTGATTCAAATTACATCTTAAGGGGGATCTTTGTTCCTCTTGAATTTGAATGTCTATGTCTTTTCCCAGATTTGGGAAATTCTCAGTTATAATTTGCTCTAGTTTCCCTTCAGGACCTTTCTCTCTGTCTTCCTCTTCAGGAATTCCTATGATAAGGATGTTGTTCTGTTTGATTGTATCACTCAGGTCTCAAATTCTCCTTTCCTGCTCCTGGATTAATTTCTCTCTCTTTTTTACACCTTCCTCTTTTGCTATAACTATATCTTCTAATTCACCTATTCTCTCTGTGTCATCAATCCTTGAGATGGCTGCCTCCATTTTGTTATTCACCTCATCTATAGCCTTTTTTAACTCATCACACCTATTTCCAAAGTGCCTACTTATTGTCTCAGTTGATTCTTTGATGTTTTTCTCAATCACAGCGATTAATTTAATGACAAGTTTTTTAAATTCTTGATCTGGTGTATTGTCTAGATCTGCCTTGAGAAGTTCTGTGGCTGTGACTTCCTCCTGGAGGTTCTTCAGGGGAGAGTTCCTTCATTTGGTCATTTTGGCTAGTTTTCTTTCTCTTGTCAGCTTTAAAATGCTTGTTGTGCACTGTGCACCTGTTAGTATTTCTATGTTAAAGGAAGCTTATTGACTGTCCAGGGCCTGTCGTTTCAGGAAATATTCTTTTAATGGTGTATCTCAGTTTCTCCTGTTGTGCCTTCGAATATTTTATTTCCCTATTCAGCTATATTTGGGACTTGCTGTCTTGGACACTTTGGCTTCTTTCTTGGTGTAGCCCTAAGAAGGAAAACAGACAGACAGACACAAAGGGAACAGAAGAGCACAAACGCACAGACAAATCAAACAAACAAAGACATAAAAGGGGGGAAATGAAAGAAAGAAAATGGAGGGGAAAGAGACGAAAAGAAGTGAATGAGAAAAAAAGAAAGGGGGTCAGAGACAACAAAGGACAGGGGACACTCTAAAAGTGTATGACCAGTTAAGGGGAGAGGTAAGGATGAGATACAGGAGAATATATCTGGATTGCAAGAAGTTAAAAAAAGGGAGAAAGTAGAAGGGAAAATAAGGAGTAAGAATTTTTAACAATTTAAGTAAAAAAGATGATAATAATAATACAAAAACATAAGTACAAAAAATGAAGAAAAAAGAAAAAATGGAGAAAAAAAGAAAAAGAAAAAAATTATTTAAAAAAAGCAGCAGCTCCTCCGCGTGGATAGGCGTTGTTTGGTGTGGTAGGTCTAGGAGGCTGCTCTCAGAGGCTCCATCTTGGTGTCTGCAGAGAGTAGAATGGTGGCATGCCAAGATCCGCTGGAACTTCACACTGTAGGCCACTCTAAGGAGTCCGATCTGCTAGTGCCTAGGTTGAGCAGAGTTTATTTTCCAGGCCTGCCTTGGTTCAAAGTTCCAGTCCATGCATTTTTATGCTACCACAGATGAGGTGTATTTCCTTTGGTGGTTGGCTTCTTAGGGGAAGGAATCAGTTTGTTTTGGCTTAGGCAGGGATTTAGGCTGCCCCTGCCTGAGGCGAGGTGTGCCGCCTGAAGGGAGATGCACAGCAGGAGGTGAAGTGCGTGCCCTCACAGACCCAGCTGTGGATTCCCAGCCCCCAGCAGGGATCAGGATCGCATTGGGGGAGGAATGAGTTTTTTTTGGCTTCAGGCAGCTGTTGCTCAAGGTGCCAGGCGCTGCTGGAAATGAGCTCGGAGCTCCTGCAGCCTGAGCCCGTGCCCAGGCCTCCACCACTGCCAACTCCCTGCCGGGATCATGCAGGAGTGGGGGCTATTTTTTCCCTGTTGGCCCCCGGGATTCAGGATTCATGCGGCCATTGCTGGGGGCGAGATGCACTGTGAAAATGAGGTGTGTGCTCCCACTCCCAAAACAGAGGTCAAAGTGAGTGGCCCTGACACTGCCGGTGACGTGGCTGCTGACTCCCCGCCCAGATGGCGCAGTGCTGGAAGCTGTTCTTTCCCTTGAGCCACCTGTGTTTGGGTTTTGGGCTACCCAGCAGTTATCTATGGAGTGAGTTTCTCTCTCCAAGCGTGGTTAAGCGTTCTTTACCTCTTCCCCAGAGACAGTACTATGAGAGTGTTCAGTCTCTCTGTCTCTTCCTTTTGTCTCTTGGGCTCCGCACGCTTGCCCCGTGTTTGGCTCGGGCTCCAACTCCACTGTCTGTCTTGGGCTGGCCCATTTTCCAATCTCCCCAGTTCGCACTCACTCACTCAGGTATCTTTGAGGTTCTCTTCTCTCTGGAGTCTGTATTTTCTCCTTCCACTCTTGCAGATGAGAGTAATGTCCTTCTCAGATCGATAGATGGGGCAGACAAAGTTTACAGAGCTCCCTTCCTCTCTGACATCTTGGCTCCTCCCCTAATTTTTTTTAAAAAAAGAGAAGCTTGATAGAAAAATACAACAAAAGATTAAAAATTAGAAATGAAAAAATCGCCTGTATGAATGCAATAAAAAATTTAAAAAACAAAAACAGGAACAAAGCAAACAAAAAAGGCAAAAACAAAATAAAACAACAACAACAACACAAAATCAGGGAGCCACACGTTGTTTCACCTAGAGAGGAAGATTTGCAACACTTTTTATTCAGTAGACTTAGTGGGTTGAAGGGGTTTGTACTGTTTTATTTTTTGGCAGAGGGGCCTGGTGCTCTGATTCTCAGGGCAACATCCCTAACTTGAGCTATGTTTGGAGGGTACAAAAATGTGGAGCTCGGTATAATGGCTTCCTTCTCCACTTGGTGATGCAGATTACCTCATTGCGGATGATCAGTGCTGGTAGGCTAGATGTGAAAATGGCTTCACCCCATTAACTAGTCTCTAGAGTGGGAGGTTTGTGCACTCATGGACATGCACTCAATCATCCCTCCTGTGTCCCTAGCTTCCATTAGATAACAGTGTTCACCTTGTTTTTGTAAGAGCTGTCCACCTACTAGGCAGAGATGCCCTCCTGGGTTTTATCCCAGGAGCAGCTGTGTTTTAGGCTATTCTTTATATATGTGTATATACAAATATGGTTATGTATATGTTTATATACAGTTATATATATGTACATATGTGTATATACACACACACACACACACACATATATGTTTATATATAGTTTATTGTCAAATTGGTTTCCATATAACACCTAGTGCTTTTCCCTACAAGTGCCTTCCTCCAGGACCATCAGCCCCCTTCCCCCTCCTCCTCCTCCTTCATCCCTCAGTTTGTTTTCAGTATTCAAGAGTCTCTCATAATTTGCCTCCCTCCCTCTCCCTAACATTCCCCCCACTTCCTCTTCCCATGGTCCCCTGTTATGTTTCTCCTGATAGATCTATGAATGAAAACATATGATATCTCTCCTCTGTCTGATCCTCAGGTCCACCCATTTTGCTATGGCCATATTTCATTCTTTCTCATTGCAATGTATTATTCCATTGTATAGATAAACATCTTCTTGATTCATTCATCAGTTGATGGACATTTAGGCTCTTTCCATGATTTGGCTATTGTTGACAGTACTGCTATGAACATTGGGGTACAGGTGCCCTATGCATCAGAACTTCTGTATCCCTTGGGTAAATCCATAACAGTGCTATTGCTGGGTCATAGGGGAGTTGAATCGATAGTTTTTTGAAGAATCTCCACACTGTTTTCCAGAGCGGCTGCACCAGTTTACATTCCCACCAACAGTGTAGGAGGGTGTCCGTCTCTCCACACCGTCGCCAGCATCTATAGTTTCTTCATTTGTTCATTTTATCCAGTCTGACTGGCATGAGGTAGTATCTCAGCGTGGTTTTGATTTGTATTTCCATGATGTTGCGTGATTCTAAGCATTGTTTCATTTGCCTGTTGGCCATCTGGATGTCCTCTTTGGAGAGGTGTCTATTCATGTCTTATGCCCAATTCTTGACTGGATTATTCATTTTTCTGGTGTGGAGTTTGGTGAGTTCCTTGTAGATTTTGGATACTAACCCATTATCCAATATGTCATTTGCAACTACCTTTTCCCATTCTGTCAGTTTCCTATTAGTTTCTTTTTGACCTTTTCCTTTGTTGTGCATAAGCTTTTTATCTTGATGAGATCCCAATAGTTCATTTTTCCTCTTGATTCCCTTGCTTTTTGGGATGTGTGGAGTAGGAAATTGCTGCAGTTGAGGTCAAGGAGACTGTTTCCTGCTTTCTCCTCTAGGGTTTTGATGGTTTCTTGTTTCACATTCAGGTTCTCCACTTTGAGGTTATTTTTGTGTTGGTGTAAGAGAATGGACTAATTTTATTCTTCGACATGCTGCTGCCCAGTTCTTCCAGCACCACCTGTTAAAGAGCCTGACTTTTGTTCCATTAGATACTCTTTCCTGCTTTCTTAAAGATTAATTGGCCATACATTTGTGGGCCCAGTTTTGGGTTCTCTGAATGTCCCAATACCATATTGTCTGGATGATTACAACTTTGTAGTAGAGGCTAATGTCTGGGATTGTGATGCCTCCCGTTTTGGTTTTCCTCTTCAATATTATGTTGGCTATTTGGGTTTTTGTGTGTGTGTGTGTGGTTCCATACGAATTTTAGGATAGTTTGTTCTAGCTTTAAGAAGAATGCTGGTGCCATTTGGATTGGGATTGCATTGAATGTGTAGATTCCTTTGAATAATAATGACATTTTAACAATGTTTATTCTTCAGCTCCATGAGCACAAAATTTTTTTTATTTCTTTGTGTCTTCTTTAATTTCTTTAATAAGTTTTCTATAGTTTTCATCATACAGGTCTTTTACATCTTTGGTTTGGTTTATTCCTAGTTATTTTATAATTTTTCATGCAATTCTTAATAGGATCAGTTACTTGATTTTTCTTTCTGTTGCTTCATTATTGGTGTATAAAATCCTAATCGATTTTTGTCCATTGATTTTGTACCTTGCGACTTTGCTGAATTCATGGATCAGTTCTAGTAGGCTGCTGGTGGCTTCAGTCGTTTTCCATGTAGAGTATCATGTCATCTGCGAAAAGAGAAAGTTTGATTTCATCTTTGCCGATTCTGATGACTTTTATTTCCTTTTGTTGTCTGAATGCTGATGCTAAGACTTCCAGAACTATGTTAAACAACAGTGGTGACAGTGAACATCCCTGTCTTGTTCCTGATTTCAGGGGGAAAGCTCTCAGTTTTTCCCTCACTGAGGATAATATTAGCTTGGGCTTTTCATAAATTCCTTTTATAATATTTAAATAACTTCCTTCTATCCCGACTTTCTCAAGAGTTTTTATTCAGAAAGGATGCTGAATTTTGTCACCTGCTTTTTCTGCATCTATCAACAAGATCGTATGTTTCTTATCTTTTGTTTTGTTATCATGATATATGACATTAATGGATTTGTGAATATTGAACCATTCTTGTAACCCAGGAATGAATCCCACTTGATCATGGTGGATAACTCTTTTTATATGCTGTTGAATTCTATTTGCTAGTATCTTGTTGAGTATTTTCGCATCTTTAATCATTAAGGATATTGGCCTGAAGTTCTCTTTTTGTTGGTTCTCTGTCTGGTTTGGGAATCAAAGTGATGCTGGCTTCGTAGAATGAGTTCATAAGTTTTTCTTCTATTACTATTTGTTGGAATAGCTTGAGAAAAATGGGTATTAATTCTGCTTCAAATGTCTCGTAGAATTCCCCAGGGAAGCCATCTGTTCCTGGGCTCTTATTCATTGGTAGATTTTTGATAACAGATTCGATTTCTTCACTGCTTATGGGTCTGTTCATATGTTCTATGTCTTCACGTTTGAATTTTGGAAGTGCATGTGTGTTTAAGAATGTGTCCTTTTCTTTTAGGTAGTCCAGTTTGTTGGTATGTAATTTTTCACAGGAATCTCTGATGATTGCTTGTACTTCTGAGGGTTCAGTTGTGATAGATCCATTTTCATTCATGACTTTGTCTATTTGGGTGTTCTCTCTTTTTTTTCTGAGGAGCCAGGCTAGAGGTTTATTACTTTTGTTTATTTCTTCAAAAAACAAGTTCTTGATTTCATTTATATGCTCAACTTTCTTTTTTGAATTCTTTATTGTTTATTTCTCCCCTGACCTTTATTATTTCTCTTCTTCTGCTGGGTTTGGGATGCTCTTTAGGAGTAACTGTGTTTCAAAACTCCACTCTTTAAAGACCTTCTTGGCTAAGACCCATGCTTATCCTCTGGGAGAGGATCTCACTGTGTTGTGGCTGGTGCTAGTGTGTCACAGGAAAGGGTTGCATGACTGTGCAGTGACAATAGGTCAGAATTTATGGTAAATCACAACACATACCTGGAACCAGGGTTTTCTGCTCTCAGCTTGCATCTTTGCTCCTTTACAAGTGAATTAGTTTTATATCTCCATGATGTCTTCAGGACCTTTTACCTGCAAAAAGTCCATATTACCTCTACCACATGCATTCCAAGCTGGGGCACTGCTTCTTTGTGGTCAGCCCAGAGTATCCTTAGAACTTGTCGCCTGTTCCCAGGGCTGTGCCCTGTTGGCACACCACCAGGCACTGACATTTGAAATTTCAAACTCCGTTCTCCACTATTTATTAAGAAAACAAACACAAATGAAACCCTCTACTTTTTCTCCATCAGTCATTTTGGAGAACAGTTTTCTTGTGCAGTCCCCTGTGTGTATTTTCTCTTTTTTATTAACTCTTCATTCTTTCTCTCTTTTTTTTTCCTAGCTCACTTCTCCACGATCAGGGATTCCTTCCCATTACTGCACTGCACCCCAACAGTTCTTACCTTCCACTGATCTTTTATTGTCTGCTGTAGATGTGCAGCTGTGTTCTCTAATACTTCTTATTGATTTATTTCTTGGGTTATTTGAGTTATTTAATATTTATCTAGCTGTGTGTGGAAGGTGACCAGCTTAGGGTCACCTTTTTCTTCTGTTATCTTAAACGTCTTCTACTTTAGAGTTTAAATCATGAGAAGATATTGTACTAATTAATATTCTTTTTTAATCTACTAAGATGATAGGATTTTATCTTTCATTTTACTAATATGCTGTATCACTTTTTTTTATTACCGTATGTTGAACCATTCTTGCATCCCAAAGTGAAATCTCTTGATTATTATTCTCTTAATGTCTTTTGAACTTACTATGTTAATGTTTTTTCCCAATTTTTTGTATCTATGTTTATCAGGGTTAGTGGTTGTAATTGTCTTTTCTATTTGAATCTTTATCTATCTTTGGTATAAGGATCATTCTGGCCTTTGAAAATTAGTCAAGGAGTGCTACATCTCTTTAATTTTTTGAAATAGTTTGAGAAGTATTGTCTTCAGTACTTCTTTATTTTTTCAGTTTTTTTTTAAATTTTGAGAGTGTGTGTGTGTGTTTGAGTGGGTGAGGGGCAGAGAGAGAGATGGAGAGAGATTGAATACCAAGCAGGCTCTGCACTGTCAGATGTCAGGCTTGATCTCACAAACCATGATATCATGACTTGAGATGAAGTCAGATGTTTGACTGGGCCACCCAGGCACCCCCTCAGTTCTTCTTTAAATGGTTGGTAGAATTCCTCACTGAAACTAACTAGTACTAAGCTTTTATTTGTTAAGAAATTTTGATTACCTAATTAATCTCATTGCTTAATATTGATGTGTTCAGATTGTCTATTTCCTCACTATTCAGTGTTACTAGATAATATATCTTTAGAAATTTATTAATTACTTTCAGATTTCTATTTTTTTAGCTTATACTGTTCATAATAATCTTTCATGACTTTCTGTATCTGTATTATCAGTTATAATACATTCTCTTTCATTTATAATTTTATTCATTTGAGTCCTTCCAGGTTTTCTATGTTAGTCTAGCTTTATTCCCTCCTTCTGTAACTTTGGGCATATGTGTTCTTCTTTTTCTAGTTCTTTCTAGTGTTATCTAATTTGATTATTTGAGATCCTTCTTTTTTCTTAATGTAAGTGCTTATAAACATTCCTCTTAACACTCTTTTTAAAGTATCTTCTGGGTTTTAATATGTTGTGCTTCCAGTTCCACTTCTGTCATATTTCTTAATACCTCTTTTGGTTTATTATTTGACCTATAAGTTGTTTAGGAGCTCACTTACTAATTTCCACATGTGTTTTTGAATTTCCAGCTTTTCTTCTGTTGTTGATTTCTAGCTTCATATGATTATAGTTAGACACTTGGTATTATCTCCTTCCTATTAAAATTTGCCAAGAACAATTTGTGATATCTCATTTTATCTATGCTGGCGAATGTTCCATGTGTCATTGAAAAGAATGTGTATTCTTCTCCTGTTGGATAGAAAGTTCTGCATATGTCAGTTAGATCTATCTGGTCTAAAGTATGTCTAAAGGGCACTTGGGTGGCTCTGTTGGTTAAGCTCCCAACTCTTGATCTTGGTTCAGGTCATGATCTGACAGTTTGTGAGTTTAAGTCCCATGCCCAGCTCCACATTGACAATACGGAGCCTACTTGGGATTCTCTCTCTCTCTCTCTCTCTCTCTCTGCCCCTTCCTTGCTCAGGCTATCCTTTTTCAAAATGAATGAATGAATGAATGAACAAAGTATTTCTCAAGTCCAATGTTTCCTTGTGGATTTACACTGTGGATATCTAGCCATTGTTGCATGAGGGATATTGAAGTCTGCTACTATTATTATTTTGTTTTCTATTTATCAATGTAAAGCTGTTCGTATTTGCTAAATATATTTAGGTGCTCCAATATTCGTTGCACATTTACATTGATTGTTATATCTTGTAAATGAATGTGTGCCCTTATCATTATATAATGACTATCTTTGCCTTTTGTTTCAAGTTTCCACTTTAGTCTATTTTGTCTGATATAAGTATGCTACCTCTGCTTTCATTCATTTTCCACTTGGATTGAATATTTTTACCTCTTTAGATTTACAATATTAGAAATACAAAAGTGATTATCACTTTAGATCACATAGACATTACAAAATATTAATATGACAAAACAGACATGACCAAATAATAAAATATTATGAAAATATTACTTATAAAATTATACTTTGATGAAATAAGCCAATTCTTTGAAATCTGTAAAATATTCAAAGAACAGATAATATTAGCTGTCCTTTATTTATTAAAACATTGAATATAAACTTAAAAATTTCCAAAAAAATAAATATCTATTCCTATATGGTTTCAATGGCATTTCTACCAAACTCTCAAAGAATAATTCATACTAATTTTACACATTCTATTCCATTAAATAGAAGAAAGAAAAAACCACCATTACTGCATTTTTGAAGTCCATATTGTCCCAAATCGAAGAATTTTGAAAGGAAAAAAAAGCTACATACCAATACTTTTTACAAATATCGGTCAAAATGTTAAAAAACAAGGAAGATGAGAATATTCAATTCAACATTATAGAAAAGGGGTAATATATCATCAAATGGGATTTATTACAGAAGTGCAACATCGTTACAATATTTGAAAATATATCACGTAAGTTTCTATTTTCTGGTCCAGTATATAAGGAGCTTAGAAATTGTTACCCTATTCTAAAAACAAGGAGAAAATCTGAACAAACTTAAAAATCAACAACTTTTATTAGGTTTATCAGAGAAATGAAGTGACAGGGCAGACTGCTTCCTCCCCATTTGGTAAGACAGGGAAATACAGAGAAGTACAATATACCAAAACAGATTCCCATGAGCATAAATTGTTCACAACAATGGTAAATATATATCAAAACCACTAATAAAAATGCAAAAAATGACAAAGGAATCCAAGTATATCACTGAAGAAAATCAACAAGATATTAAAGCAAGATAGGAAATGCTCATTTAAAATCTTCCGAAACAACAAGCAAGTAATAAAATTACAATAAATACATATTTGTCAAGAATTAAATTGAATGTACTGAGACTAGATGCTCTAGAAAAAATTTTTTTAAAAATGAGACCCATCTCTTTACTGCCTACAAGAGACTATTTTTAGATCTAAAGACACTGCAGATTGAAAGTGACAGGATAGAGAAATATCTATCCTGCAAATGGTTATCAAAAGAAAGCTGGAGTAACAATACTTAGACAAAACAGACATACAGACTGTGACAGGAGACAAGAAGTGTGTTATATAATAATAGGGAGGACAATTCAACAAAAACATGTAACAATTGCAAATATTTCAGCACCCAGCAAAGAAACACCCAGCTACATAAACCCATAAATGATAAAAATAAAGTAACTAATAGATCAGAATACAACAGTAGTAGGGGACTTCAACAACCAACTTACATCAAAGGACAGATCCCCTAAACAGAACATCAACAAAGAAAAAATGGCTTTGAACGACCCACTGGAGCAGAAGAATTTAACAGACATATTCAGAACATTTCATCCTGAAAAAGTATAATTCACATTCTTTTCAAGTGCACCTGTAACATTTTCCAGTCTATATCACATATTGTAGCACAAAACAAGCCTTAATAAATTGAAGTGGATAAAAGTCATAACATGCAATTTCTCTGACCAAAATGTTATGAAACTAGAATTCAATCACAAGAAAAAATCTGGAAGTACCACAAATGCATGGAGACAAAATAAAATAAAATAAAACTAAACAATCAAAGAAGAAATTCAAAAGTATGTGGAAGCAAATGAAAATGAAAATACAATGGTTGAAAACATGTGGGATAAATCAAAAGGAATTTTAAGAGGGAAGGTTATAGCAATACAGGTCTACCTCAATAAGCAAGAAAAATCTCAAATAAACCTACACTTGATCTAAAGGAGCTACAAAACTAACAACAGGCAAATGTAAAATCAGCGGGAGAAAGAAAATAATAAAGCTTAAAACAGAAGTAATGATACAGAAACAAACAAAGGAAACAAGATCTCAGTGGAGGAGATCAATGGAACCAGAAGCTGGTTCTTTGAAAAGATCAATAAAATTGATAAAATTCTAGCCAGACTTATCAAGAAGAAAAGAGAAAAGAATCAAATTAAAAATATCACAAATGAGAGAGGAGAAATAATAACCCAAACCATAGAAATACAAACAATCATTAAGAAAATATTATGAAAAAATATATGGCATAATATAAACATACAAACTACCAAAACTAAAACAGAAGGAAAAAGAAATTTTGAACAAACTGATAACCAGCAAATAAATTGAGTCAGCCATCAAAAATTAACAAGCCAAACTCCAGAACTAAATGCCTTCACAGGCAAATCCTACCAAACATATAAAAAAATGTTAATACCTATTCTCAAACTGTTAAAAAATAGAAATGGAAGAAAAACTTCCAAATTAATCCCATGAGACCAGCATTACAGTGATACCAAAAACAGATAAAGACACCGCTAATAAAGAGAACTACAGGACAATATCTGAGGAACAGAGATACAAAAATTTTCAATAAAATACTAACAGTGGGATTCTTACAATACATTAAAAAATTATTCATAACGGACATTTGGGTAGTTCTGTTGTTTAAGTGTGCAACTTTGTTTAGGTCTTGATGTCGGGGTCATATGTTCAAGCCCTGGGATGGGCTCTATGCCCAGCATGTATTTCATTTAGAAAAAATATCATTCACCTTAATCAAATGGTATTTTATCCTGTGTTGCAAATATGTAATAGAAGACAGACAACCTCTTCAACAAATTGTGTTGGGAAAACTGAACAGCTATTGCAAAAAAATTGGTTCACTTACTTACACTATACACAAAAATAGATTCTAAATGGATAAAAACCTGGTTGTTGGTCCAGAAACCATAAAAACTTACTTGACACTAGCTGTAGTAGCAACTTCTATCAAACTATGTCTCCTGAGACAAGGAAGGCAAAAGCAAAAATAAACTACTGGGACTTCATCAAGATAAAATACTTCTGCACAGCTAAAAATAATTAATAAAAGTAAAAGCCAACCTATAGAATTGGACAAGAAATTTTCCAAATGACATATCTGATAAATGTCTAGTTACCTAAATATATGATAAAGAAATTACAAGTCTCACCACCCCAAAAATGAATAATCCAATTAGAAAATGTGAAGAAGGTATGAACAGACATTTTCTCAAATAAGAGACATAGATGGCCAACAGACACAAGAAATAATGCTCGTCATAACTTTTCATCAGGGAAATTCAAATCAAAAGTACAATTATATATCACCTCACATCTTCCAGAATAACTAAAATCAAGAATACCAAAAACAACAAGTGCTTGCATGGATGTACAGTAAAGGGAGCATTTGTACACTGTAAGTAGGAATGGAAACTTTTGCATCCACTGTGGAAAACAATATGGTGTTTTCTCAAAAACTTAAAATTAGAACTACCTTATGATCCAGTATTTATACTACTATTCACTGAATTCAAAGTGAAACATGTACCCTTATGTTTATAACATCATCATTTACAATAGGCAAAATATTGAAGCAGCCCAAAGATCCATCAATTGATAAAATGGATAAAGAAGATGTGATATCCATACACACATGCATACATATACACACACATACATACTATTCAGCCATTTAAAAGAATGAAATTTGCCATTTGCAATGACATGGCTGGAGTGTATAATGCTTAGTGAAATAAGTCAGTCAGAGAATGATAAATTTATGACTTCATCAACATGTGGTATTTAAGAGACAAAACAATTAAACAAAAAAAATTAAAGAGAGAGAGAGAGAGAGAGAGAGAGGACTGTTGAATTACTATATGGTATACTGAAAACTAATATAATGCTGTATGTTAACTTACTAGAATTAAAATAAAAATAAATTAATATAAAAACAGATTGAAAGTAAAGGAATAAAGCAAATTATATCTTGCTGATACTAATAAGAAAAGTGGGATTCCTTTATTAAGTTCAGAGAAGACTTTTGAATAATGAAAGTTATCAGAGGTAAAGAGAGGCATAAATGTTAAGAAAGTGAGTTCCTCAAAACACAGCAATTCTAGACTTGGATGCATCTAATAAATTTGGATCAAAATACATGGGTGAAAATGCATCCCTTATAAAACTGAAAGGGAAAGTGGACATACCAACTATTTTAGTTGATGGCTTCCATATCCATCTTTCAGTTATTAACAGAACCACTAGGCAGAAAATTAGTAAGAAATAATAGAAGTGAATAGTTAATCATCAAATTAGATGTAATTGATATATGATGAATCAACATAAGCAGAATTCACATATTTCTTCGGCATACATGGAATATTCACTAAAGAGACCATATTTTGGGACATAAAATACCATTTATTAAATTTAGAAGAATTCAAGCCATACAAATTAGATTCTAATACCACAGTAGAATTAAACTATAACCCAATAACAACAATAGCTAGAAAACTCCAAAGTACTTGTAGATTAAATCACACACTTTTAAATAACACATGGGTCAAAGAGAAGTCTGAAAAGGTACTTTAAATTTTCTTGAAGGAAATGAAAATTAAAATATAAGTTATCAAAATTAGTGGGTTTCAGCAAAATCAGTGGTTAGATAAAAATATTTAGTGTTGAATGCACATATTAGAAAATAAGATCTAAAATCAGTAATCTGTTTAAACCTTAGGAAAACAGGAAAGGAAGATACTATTAAATCAATAGTTCACAGGAAAAAAATGATAGAAACTAGAGCACAATAAAAAAAACTTAAAAGAGGAAATCAATAAGGAATATCAACAAAACACAAAATTGTTTATATAAAAGGACAAAAAATTATGAGGCTATGGCCAGGGTAAGTAAGAAAAAAGAGGAAGGACACACATTATCTCAAAAATTAAAGAGTGACATCTGTACAGTTTTGTTGAACATCAAAAAAATGAAGGGATACTAGGAACAACTCAATGTACACAAATTTGATAAACTAGATAAAATGGAACAATTTCTTTAAAGGCAAAGTATGCCAAAAATAAATAAGAAAAAGATAATATGAATAGGCCTATAGTGAATATATTAAATTAATAATATTCCACAATGGGGTCTCAGTCGGTTCAGCGTCTGACTTTGGCTCAAGTGATGATTTCAGGGTTCGTGGGTTTGAGTCTTGCATCGGGCTCTGTGCTGATCGCTAGCAGAGTCAGAGTCTGGAGCCTACTTCAGATTCTGTGTCTATTTCTCTCTCTGCCCCTCCCCAGTTCGCGTTCTGTCTCTCTCTGACTCTCAAAAATAAATAAATGTAAAAAAAAATTTTTTTTAATATATTCCACAATGGAAAGCACCAGACTCAGTTAAGTTCTATACAATACCTTAAAAAACATAGAATCAGACTTAATTCTTCCTGACCCATTTTATGAGGCCATCATTATTCCAAAATTAAAACCATAAAACAATACAAGCGAAAAACTGCAGACTAATATCTCTCATGAAAGTTGCAGCCAAAATCCTCAGCAAAATATTAGAAAATCAAATTTATCAAAGTATACAGAAGATTATACCACACAATAAAGTGAGATGTTTATAGTATGCAAGGCTCTTTCAACACTCAAGAATCATTTATTAAATGCATCACATCAACAGACTAAAATTAAAAAGTATATTTATACTGATAGATGCAGAAAAAGTATTTAAAAACTCCAACATCTTCGGGCGCCTGGGTGACTCAGTCGGTTGAGCGTCAGACTTTGGCTCAGGTCATGATCTCATAATTCCTGGGCTTGAGCCCCACGTCGGGCTCTGTGCAGACAGCTAGCTCAAAGTCTGGAGCCTGTCTTTGGATTCTGTGTCTTCCTCTCTCTCTGACCCTCCCCTGCTCGTTCTCTCTCTCTCTCTCTCTCTCTCTCTCTCTCTCTCTCTCTCTCTCTCTCTCAAAAAATATTCAACATCCTTTCATGGTAAGGATGCTCAACAAACAGACAAAACACAGAATGATGATTATCTACACACACAAAAAAAATCAAAGAATCAATAAAAATTCCTGGAACTATTAAGTGATTAAAAAATATTTTCAAGAGGTGACAGGGTGGCTCAGTCAGTTGAGTGTCCTACTTCAGCTCATGTGATGATCTCACAGTTTGTGGGTTCGAGCCCTGCGTCGGGCTCTGTGTTGACAACTCAGAGCCTGCTTCTGATTCCATGTCTCCCCTCTCTCTGACCCTCCCCTGCTCATGCTTTGTTTCTCTGTCAAAATTAAATTAATTTAAATAATTTTTTAAAAATTAAAAAGTTTTCAAGATATCAGATTAATATTTAAAAGTCCATTCTTTTCCTTTATACCAGTTATGAACAAATGGAACTTTAAATGCAAAACACATTGCAGTTTACATTTACATACAAAAGAATGAAACACTTAGGTATAAACCTAAAAACCATATAATAAAAAAGTATAAACTCTGATGAAAGAAATCAAATACCTAAATAAATGGAGAGATACTTCATATTTATTGATAGAGAGTCAATATTATGAAGATGTCAGTTGTTCCCAAATTGATTTCTAGATTCATTGCAATCCCAATTAAATTCACAGAATTTTTTGAATATATGATCCCAAAGTTTATTTGGAGTTATAAGACTTAGAATATCCAATTCAATAAGGAAAGAAAAAGATAGTGTGAAGACTAATACTACCAGATATGAAAACTTACTAAAATGCTTCAATAATCAAGATTTTGTGATATTCTAATGATTATAGTCAAATAGATCAGAGGACAAATTAGAGAGCACAGAAAGACTCACATAATCATAGTAGACTGAACTTTGTCAAAGAAACAAAGATAATTTAATGGCAAAATGGTAACCATTTCAACAAATGGTGCTGGAAGATCTCTAGACATCTGTATTCAAACAATGTATCTAAACACAGAATTTATGCAGGGGCACCGGGGTGGCTCAGTCACTTAAGCATCTGGCTTCAGCTCAGGTCATGATTTCATGGTCTGTGGGTTCAAACCCTGCGTTGGGCTCTATGCTGACAGCTAGCTCAGAGCCTGGAGCCTGCTTCAGATTCTGTGTCTCCCTCTCTCTCTGACCCTCCTCTGCTCGTGCTGTCTCTGTCTCTCAAAAATAAATAAAAAACATAAAAAAACTCAAATAGATTCATATACCTACATGTAAAAACTGCAAAACTATTAAACTCTTAGTTGACAACATAGGTGAAAATGTAGATAACATTGAGTATGATGATGACTATTTACATACAACATCAAAGACATGATCCATTGAAAGAAATAACTGATAAAATGGACTTCATTAAAATTAAAATATTTAATTTACATAAGACAATGCCAAGAGAATTAGAAGGAAAACTACAGGGGCTCCTGAGCATCCGACTTCAGTTCAAGTTATGATCTCATGGTTAGTGGGTTTGAGCCCTACGTCAGACACTGTGCTGAAAGTTTGCTCAGCGCCTGGAGCCTACTTCAGATTCTGTCTCCTTCTTTTTCTGCCCTCCCCTACTCACACTCTGTCTCTCTCTGTCTCTCAAAATTAAATAAATGGAAACCAATTTGACAATAAACAATTAAAAAATAAAAATAAATAAAAACAGAAGACAAACTACAGATAGCATATATTTGCAAAAGTTAACCTAATGATGAAATGTTATTCAAAATACACAAAGAACTGTCATCCAGATGATGATGGAATTGGAGGACGCCAGGCTCACTCCATCGCACATTTACAACTAGATACCACTCACATCTAAATCAATAAACCAGAGAGTTAAATAGACAGTGACAGAACAAATCCCACAATTAAATGTAGAGGAAAAGTCACATCTGAGAGGTTAGGAAAGACAGAAATGGTATTGGAAAGTTGCCCACAAGGGGGAGAGAGCTACAGGTATGGAGAAGGGAAAGCACACAGAGGAAAATTAATCCCCATAATGTCTGCCCTTGAAAAACAGAAGGGCTGAATTCCATAACTTTGTATAACCATAAGGACTTTGTATAACCCTGGGACTTTATTTTTTTAATAGTTTATTGTCAAATTGGTTTCCATATAACGCCCAGGGCTTCTCTACACAAGTGCACCCCACCATGACCATCACCCCCTCCCTCCTTCCCCCTCCCCCTTCAGTCCATGGTTCGTTTTCAGTATTCAGTAGTTTCCCTTGATCTGTGTCCCTCACTCTCCCCCGCTCTCTTTCCCCCTTCCTCTCCCCATGGTCCCCTGCCAGGTCTCTCCTGTTAGACCTATGAATGCAAACATATGGTATCTATCCTTCTCTGCCTGACT
>PJEM01016388.1:0-25983 GCA_004023845.1 Helogale parvula | reverse complement strand
TCAAAACCACACTGAGATACCACCTCACGCCAGTAAGAGTGGCTAAAATGAACAAATCAGGAGACTATAGATGCCGGCGAGGGTGTGGAGAGACAGGCACCCTCCTACACTGCTGGTGGGAATGTAAACTGGTACAGCTGCTCGGGAAAAAGTGTGGAGGTTCCTCAAAAAACTATCCATAGAACTCCCATGTGACCCAGCAATAGCACTGCTAGGGATTTGCCCAAGAGATACGGAAATGCTGAGGCATAGGAGCACATGTACCCCAATGCTCATAGCAGCACTGTCAACAATAGCCAAAACATGGAAAGAGTCTAAATGTCCATCACCTGATGAGTGGATCAAGAAGATGTGGTATACATGTACAATGGAGTACTACATGGCAATGAAAAAGTATGACATATGGCCATTTGTAGGACAGTGGATGGACCTTGAGGGTGTCCTGCTAAGCGAAATAAGCCAGGCAGAGAAGGACAGAAACCATATGTTTGCATGCATAGGTCTAACAGGAAAACAGGAGAAACCTAATGGAGGACCAGGGGGAGGGGAAGAGGGAAACAGAGTTGGGGAGAGAGAGGGAAACAAAACTTGAGAGACTATTGAATACTGAAAATGAACTGAGGGTTGAAGGGAAAAAGGGAGGGGGGAAAAGAGGTGGTGGTGAAGGAGGAGGGCACTTGTGGGGAAGAGCACTGGGTGTTGTATGGAAACCAATTTGACAATAAAATATTTAAAAAAAAAAAAAAAAAAAAGGACTGAACATGGGGCCTGGGTGGCTCAGGCGGTTAAGGGTCAGACTTCAGCTCAGCTCATTGTCTGGTGGTTTCCTGAGTTTGAGCCCCACACAGGGCTCTGCGCTGACAGCTCGGAGCCTGGAGCTTGCTTTAGATTCTGGGTCTCCCTTTCTCTCTGCCCCTCCCACACTCGCTTGCTCGCTCGCGCTCGCTCGCTCTCTCTCTCTCAAAAATAAACATTAAAAAAAAATTTTTAAAGGACCGAACAGGACACTATCCAGCACCAACTTTGCCAACAAGTACTGTCTCAACAGGGACCAGTGATGTTAGGAGCTATGCAAGTCCACGCCTGGATGTGCAGCTTCAGTTTAGAGCGTGAGAGCTGCAAATGGTGCACTGCAACACCTATTTAAAAAGGCAATATTTTCATGGGATTCACTTAGAATTTTGTAAAATGTGAGTAACTCCAAAGAGCATCTGGATCTCATGTCTTAGTACAACTTTAGTCTGGCTTTTCCATCCATGCTACTTTTTATTCAGGCAATATAGGTGAAGACCGCCTCTTACGCAGCAATTTGTTACCTTTCTTGTGGATGAATGAACTCTGAAGATGCAAACTGTGTGAAATGAGTATTTTATCCAAATGACAGACTGTCAAGAACCAACCTTTTAATTGGATGAATGAGAGTGGCCTCAGGAGTAGTATCTGTCCTTCTTTATTTGGCAAAAGAAAATGAGTATTCTGAGGTAAGGCTGTGTTGTGAGTCTTATTTAGGAAATGAGAATAATGAGACAGACTTCCAAAAATCAACAAAAATGCTCTTTGATTTTCTTATTTCTTATTTCATATATGACTATATACGACCACAAGGAAGAGAAATGCTATATAATAAGGTGATCTCTTTCATGGTTGTGATCAGAAATAGCCATTATTTAAACATTAAAGGAACTGCCCAAAACAAAACATTTCAGAGATTCTGAAGAAATGTCAATTTGAAAACTTAACATTTTCTCACAATAAAAAAAAAGGTAACTTAATAAGAGAAACATGTTACAACCAAGGAAATTTTATCTTTACTAGAAATGTACTTCTTAGCACAGTAATTAAAATAGCTCTTTGGGGCCCCAGTTGGTTAGGCACTTGACTCTTGATTTGGGTTCAGGTCAGGATCTCATGGTTCATGGAATCAAGCCCCACATCCAGCTCTAGGCTGACAGCATGGAGCCTGCTTGGGATATTCTAATATTCTCTCTTTCTCTCTCTCTGCCCCTCCCCTGCTTGCAAAAATGAAAGAGCTCTTTTTAATAGTTTGTCTTTCTTTAATAACCCAAATCTTACTATGATTGATTTAATGCGAGGGTCTAATTCTTATTATGAGTGAGAATTTCCTTCTGTATTTCTAAGTGCCACCTTTTAAACTCAGGGCTCCTAAATTAGTAGGATGATCTTCCTGAGTAGGCTAACTATGAGCAGTGATGCTCCTTTCAACTGTCAAAGCTAAACCTCTGTAGAGCAATCTGTTTCCCCAATGCTTCTCTTTTCTTTTCTCCTGATTCATAGCAGACCTCTAATGGGAATAAAAAGATGTTTGTATTATCTTTTGAGAACAAAATCAAGATATCTAAATTTAATTTTATGTTCTCCAAGAACCAATCCCAAGCCTTTTTCACACCCACCTACCAAAGAACAACCTATTGTGAATGACAAATAAAAGGTTCCCATCCACCATTTCAAATCCAGTCACTTTTCTAGAATTTTCCACATACTGCTACTTCAGTTATCTTCCTACAAGGCTGCTGTAATCATGAAACTCCACTACTCAAGAACATATGGCAGACACGGCCTACTGCATTAAATTCAAATCAATTATTGCATGTTAACTCCATGCCCATCATCTGGCAATATGTCTGGGTTTTTTTCATTTCGCCACATAAAAATGCACCCAATTTCATTAAACAGAGGACTCTCAGTACTGTACATATTAACATATTCTTACCAAGAATAACAGAGAGCAATGTAGTAGGAGCCCCAAAGACCTAATTATACTGTAATATATAATTTATATGTTGAATTGATTTTATGATTTATATCCCACTTTTATCTCCTTCATTTCACATTACATCTTAAGTATTCTTTCTATTTCATATTGTAAATGTAGGAAACCATTTTTAGTGATTACAAATCAGTTATATAGGGACACAGTACTTTAACCATTTTCTCTACTGGTAAGGTTGCCTCACTTACTAAGTACTACATACAACTTTAAAATAATCTCTACTTTCCCCACAGTAAATGACAGAAAGTGAAACTGCTAGGACAGAAGTTAAATTACTTGTAACCAACACTGAAAACTTGAAGCCAACTTTGAAGTTTTAGGTAACCATTCCACATGAACATAAAGAAAAAGTGCTAACAGCTAGTGTTTAAAAGTTATCAATATCAATATCCTCAAAAGGAATTATATCGCTAGATACATTTTGTAAATTTTGTATGTAAGAAATTGCTATCTTACACAAACACATTCAAAATCATTCATTGAAAGACAATGAGGATTATATAAAAGAAGTTAGAAATTAATGGTAAATATAGTTAGGGTTATGTAAACCCGATTCTGCAGGTATATTTCCAAGTCTGTGGAATTTTAGCTGATTTCTATGTGCTTGAAACGATAGCTGAATGAATTAAGAAATTATTAGTGACTATTAGTTGTGGTTAGGTATTCTATAAACAAGTAAAATTAATTTAAGCAACATCACTTGGGATTACTTACAGGCTGTTCTTAACATATGTAACATTAGGTAAACTCTTCTGTTATTACCTTATTTAGTTTTTTTGAAATGACTATTTAGCTCTGGAAGATTTTATTCCTAAAATGAAGCATTCCTTAAATTGTATTCTCCCAACAGGAGTTGAATAATTGTTGTGTATGTCCGAAGAGAACATGGGTTGAAACAGCTGTCATGCTGACCAAATCTAACAGCCTGATGTGAACTTCAAAACATTCCGCATTCTGCAAGGAAATGGCCCTCCTACTGCTTTGCACAGCCACACTTTCATGGGGCGGATGTTCCTCCAAGGCCTCTAGACTACAGCTTACCCTGTAGGAATTAGGACCATTCAGCTCTAACCCTCAAGTCACAGCTCGTCTGCCCTGCCGTCTTCCAACCACAGAGGAGGTTATCATAACACTCTTATCTTTATATTCTACTTTACCCGCATATACTTTATCACTCTGCGGTTCATAAAGCATTTTTTAGACCAATTATCTCATGTAAGTGTCACAATCCAGTTGGAAGGGTAGGAAATCTAGGGTTAGGTGGTTCTTTTATAGATGGTTCAGAAAGGCAAGGTGATGAACTAGGTCTCCCAATTTCCAGGCCAGTCAACATTCCACTATCTTTCCTAACATTCTCTGGTCCATTTAGGTAAAAGCAATCTTACTGGTTAAAATGCTGTAAGTCACTTACCACCTTAGAACTAAATAAGACTCTCAGAAAACTCAATTTTTTTCTTAAAAAAGCCTTTCCCTGTTTAAACAGGTATTAGTAATTCTGCCTCCGGACTACTTTTAGATATGATTTAGAATTTGGGTAGCAACATCCATTCCTGCCTGAATTTCCAGCCTGCCAGCTTTCCCTGAAGACTTTAGCCAGACCCCCTCACCCACCCCATCATGTGAATCAATTCCTTAGATTGATCAATAGACAGCTAGCCATACATCCTACTGCTTCTGTTTCTCCAGAGAATTCTAAAACAGCACATTAGCTTGATTAACACCTAGTCCCAAGTTCCTTCTCCTTGGCTTTTTTTTCCTACCATGGAAGTTAGACACAAAAACTCATAAAATAGCTTTATACAGGCCTACCCAAATACCTATCGCATTGAGCTGGTAAATGGTTTCTTTATAGAAAGGTTAAAAAAAATTTAACACAAATATTAAAAGCCCAGGTATAATTTATTAAGCACTTAATAATTTACTTAGTTAAAATATGAGACAGAAATGAATGTGTGTCTTTTTCTAAAAAGCCTCCATCTACAGCAAAATGCTGGAAGAAATCAGCTCAGCCAGTCAGTTGAAACCCACAAAGCAAGATGAGGTAGTCACTTTGTCCATAGGTACAAACGGTATTGATAAGAACCAAGCCATGCTTTTAGGCTAGATAGATTTTCCACAAATATACATGTTTCAAATTTTTCTTTAAGCTGTATTAAACAGGAGCTGTTTTCAGTAAATTATTCAAAATGAAAAAAATTGTTTTCAGTTAGCATGATACGTGAGTCTATGAATGCTGCTAAGAGGGAGGTTGTGATAAGATCAGGGAGACGGAGAAAAGCAATTTATTTATTTATTTACTTAAGCAGCAGGCAAACGTTTATTAGAGTATAAGATCAGAAAGTAAGAATAGTATGAAAGCTCTCTTTACAGAGAGGGGACATTCAAAAGTGAATGCCCAGGACTCTAGCCATGGGACTGTTTTATAGGGTTTTGTTCAGCCCCCTGCCTTCCCCCTAGTTCCTTCTCGGGCTTTCCTGTATTGACTAGGTAACTCTACATACCTAGTCATTCCTTTTTGACTGGCTCATTGCCATTGAAAGAGGGTCGAGAAAGACACAATTTGTAATTGACTGGATTGGAACGAATGAGTCACATTGGATAAGAATCTGAATACAGCAGTTATCACAGAGATTAAGTTAACCTAGTGCCTAAGAGTTCCTGAATTCCAAAACCTTACTCTAACTGGAAGCCTAGACGGATCCTCAATCCCCAGGGGTAAAAGCAGATTCTCACTCCCTTCCAAGGTTCAACTGTCATCCCTCGTCTGCAGTCTTTGCACTGCTTTCTACCAACAGTTTGGCTCTTTGGTGCTCATTGACACAGTCATGCCTGTGATAAGAGAATGTCCAATTTCCTCTTACGGTGCTGTGACTCCCTGCCTACAGCTTTGACCATGCTAACAACCATGCCCTCGGGGCACCATGCCCAGTACATCTTGGTTCATCTCTTCTCTATGCTTGGAAAACTGGCCTATTATTCAAAGTTTAAGATCAACTTCTCCATGAAGCTTTTCTGCCAAATTTCAAAGCCCACAGGGATGGCTCCTTATATATATATATTTTAAATGTTTAGTTGTATTTTTGAGAGACAGCAGGAGCAGGGAGGGGCAAGGAGAGAGGGGGACAGAGGATCTGAAGCAGGCTCTGAGCTGACAGACAGGAGTGAGCCAGATGGGGGGCTCAAACTCACAAACCATGAGATCATTACCTCAGCCAAAGACGAACGCTCAGCCAACTGAGCCACCCAGGTGCGCCCCGGGAAGGCTCCTTTAGAACACGCTACAGTGAGGACGATCCTTTTTCCTAGCTACTCTCAACTCTTCGAGAGAAGTGTTATGTCCTTAGAATAATACATGCAATCTTATACTGTAAGTGCTTGAAATGCATGCATTCAGACATGGGCTGTGGTTCTAATATTTCTACTGTATGACTTTACTATAGGACTCTAGGATTCTAAAGCTGTTATCTGAACCACCATCTTTACTTTCATATTCTATCTAGAGCTAAGCATTCGGCTGGCACTCAACACAAGCCTCTTTATCATGACAATTCTAATAAAAATGATAATAAACCCATTTATCTGCAGGGATTTTCCCAAGAATTTATTAACATTGTAAGTCCATGTAAAAGGCACTCCTAGAAACTAATAATTATGAACATTCATATTAAAAATCTCTGAAACAATAATGGTTTCTATGAAGTTTCAGTTTTTTAAAAATAATACCTACTGAAAATTTGCTTTATGTATATGCACTTCTGAGAAGTAAATGAGAAATCTTACTCAAACATAAACTAATTAACAGAACAAAGAATATTTTTAAGATAAAATCATGAGTTCTCAGAATATATCCCAATAAGTGAAACTCTAGTGTGATACATATGCCCATGTGTGCTTTGTTCCTAAACAGAGCAGCTGAAAGAAAAACAGTTTAGATAAAATTGACAGCCTACATTTTTATTCTTACCCTGAGGTAGACTAAAATATACAATTTTCTGCTTCTACAGAAAATGAAAACTTTATTGTTAGATATTTTCCTGTAAACATACATGCTTAGGTCTCCAAGGACTATAGCATTTTTGGTCCTTCTCATTCTCTCTTTACAGGTCTCTCCCAGGAAGATGAAGACACTCTTTATCTCCAAGAGGAAAGGATGTGGGAAGGATGCTAAAACCGACGGCAGCAGCTCTCCATTCTGGTCTTTACTGTCTGACCTTTGTAGCCTACGTCTTTTCTTTCCAATTTCCTCATATTGAATATACTTGAACTTGTCTATTCCAATCTGACAACACAGTTTTAAAATAAAAATGAAATGTCATTCTTTGAAAGTTAAGGCAGAATGTCAATGTAATATTACAGAGAAAAATATGGTCTTTGGAATCAAATAAACTAGAGTTCAAAGCAAGTCTCAAAGAGCTCTCTGGCTGTGTCAACTTGGATAAGGCACAAAACTGCTCTGAGTGTGTTGCCCATTTCTACTCTAAGGCAAAAGAAAGGACACTTTAACTCACTTAATCGCACTTAGAGCCCAGAAAAGTGTGTTAAAGCATCCACTACAGTGTTTTGTATGCAATTAATGATCAACAGTTATTTTTATAGTTATGTATCAATATAAATCAGTTTGATGTTTATTATTAGTATTATTATTTTATGTGCTCAAGTTAAAAAGCTTAGATAATTGCTCATCATATAAAAAACACTAGACATTTCAGACATTGCCCAACATAGTCTTTCTTCTTAACAAGACAGAGTAAAATGAATAAAACCACACTAAACTATCGATCAGCATCTGATTGGGTTGTCTACACTGCTTTTTACACTACCCTAAATCCTTACTCTGGCCTACATTTTCCCATGGGCTATATACTTTAACTGTTAAAATGATGCAGAAATGCAACTAAATTTACTTCAGTATCAAGCAATTGCACCAAAGACCCTAAGACGCCTAGAAATAAACCCAACCAAAGAGGTTAAAAAAAAAATCTGTACTTTGAAAACTATAGAACACTGATGGAAGAAATTGAAAAGGACACAAAGAAATGGAAAACCATTTCATTCTCATGAATTGGAAGAAAAAAACACTGTTAAAATGTCTGTATGATCCAAAGCAATCTATATATTTAATGCAATCCCTATCAAAATACCATCAGCATTTTTCAGAGAGCTAAAACAAACAATCCTTAAATTTGCATGGAATCACAGAAGACCTCGAATAGACAAAGCAATCTTGAAAAAGAAAAGCAAAGCTGGAGACATCAAAATTCCACACTTCAGGAATGCCTGAGTGGCTGTCATTTAAGCATCCAACTTCTGCTTAGGTCATGATCTCAGTTTGGATTTTGAGTTCAAGCCCCGCATCAGACTGCGCTGACAGCATAGAGCCTGCTTTGGATTCTCTGTTTCCCTCTCTCTGCCCCTCTCTGGTTCATGCTCTTGCTTGCTCTCTCTCTCTCCTCTCCCCCTTCCTCTCTCTCTCAAAAATAAATAAATAAATACTAAAATAAGAAGTCCTTCTTAAAAAAATTCCAGACTTCAAGTTATATTACAAAGCTGTAGTAAGCAAGACAGTATGGTATCGGCACAAAAATATACACATAGATCAATAGAACAGAATAGAAAACCTAGAAATGAACCAACAACTCTATGGTCAATTAATCTTTGACAAAGCAGGAAAGAATATTCAATGGAAAAAAGACAGTCTCTTCAACAATGGTGTTGGAAAAAATGACAGCAACAAGCAGAAGAATGAAACTGGACCACTTCCTAACACCATACACAAAAATGAACTCAAACTAGATAAAAATCCTAAATTTAAGACAGGAAACCATTAAAATCATAGAGCCAAACACAGGGCTTTGACATGGGCCGTGCCAACTTCTTACTAGATACATCTGAGGCAAGGGGAACAAAAGCAAAAATTAACAATAGAACTTCATCAAAAGAAAAAGCTTCTGCACAGTGAAGAACTCAACAGAACCCCGATGAGACCTTGCCTCACCTCTGTCACAATGGCTGAAATCAAAAGACAAGAAACCTCCAATGTTGGTGAGGATATGGAAAGGATGTATGCTGCACTGTTGCTGGGAATGGACACTAATGCAGCGCTCTGGAAGAGCAGTAAGGAGGTGTCTCAAAAAGTTAAAAATAGAATTACCCTATGACCCAATAGTTCCACTACCAGGTATTTACCCAAATAGCACTGCATAGGGGCACATGCTTATAGCAACATTATCTGCAAAAACCAAACCACAGGAAGAGACCAAATGTCCATTGACTGATGAATGGACAAAGAACTCGTGTGTGTGCGCGCGCACACACACACACACACACACACACATATATATATTTGCAATGGAATATTACTCAGTCATCAAAAAGAATGAAAACTTGTCATTTGCAACATGGATGGAGCTAAAGTGTATTAGGCTAAGCGAAATAAGTCAGTCACAGAAAGACAAATACCATATGATTTCATTCATATGTGGGATTTAAGAACTAAAACAAATGAACAAAGAGGGAAAAAAGAGAGAGAGGCAAACCAAGAAACAGACTTTTAACTATAGAGAACCAGCTGATCGTTACCAGGGGGAGGTGGTTAGGGAGACTGGCTAAATAGAGATGGTACTGAGGAGGGCACTTATTGTGATGATTGCCAAGTGTTGTATGTACGTGATCAATCACTAAATCCTACACCTGAGAATAATATTAAACTGTATGTTAATTAAATGGAATTTAAATAAGAAGTTGGAAAGAAAAAAACCCAAAAAAACAAGAGAAATAAATCTGATCAAAACAGTTCTACAAAATGATGCCAGCATTATCCACCAATTTTTTAAATAGAAGAAAATCTATTAGATCCAGATCTAGATTAGTTTGTCCAAGCCACATTAATTCTACTTTACAGAAAAAAGTACAGCACAAGTACTAACAAAGAAAGTATTTTCACAAATCTCTAACATTCCAAAACGTGTGACTGATAAATGTATATAAACTGGCCATGAGAATAATATCCTGCTGAAATCGTTCTTTATTCAACGTACCTAAGAGATGTGAAAACTGGATGGAAAACTAGATGTTCCATAGACTCATGCATGTAAACTGAAAAGCAATACTAGTATGGAGAAATGGGAAACTAAGAAAGGGATTCACAACTCAAAAATCTAAAAATATTTTTTCACATAATATTTCCAGTCACAAATCATCATGTGGAGATGGAATAAGGTGAAAGCAGGGGTTCTTTAGAAAAATAAAAGAGGGGTGCCTGAGTAACTCAGTTAGTTGGGTGGTAAACTTCAGCTCAGGTCGTGATCTCACAGATCATGAGTTCGAGCCCGCATCAGGCTCTGTGCTGACAGCGCAGAGCCTGTAGCCTGCTTCAGATTCTGTGTCTGTCTGTCTCTGTCTCTGTCTCTGTCTCTGTCTCTCTCTCTCTGCCCCTTCCCTGCTCATGCTTTGTCTCTCTCTCTCTCAAAAAAAATAAATAAATAAAAATTAAAAACATTTTTTCTAATAAAAGCAAAATGTTTTACATAATCAGGAATGATCAGCATCATTACTTACAAACTTTATACAACTGAGAACTGCTAGAAAACAAAGCCTGTTGAGCAATGCAACAGATCTGCTTCCCATTGTTTCCAGACAGCATACAACTATCTGTCAAAGGTGATAAAATCAATTTCACTCATTATCATTGTTTCAAACAACTCTTCAAAAGATGTACTTGGAGAAATGGAACTCTGGTCTAATCCAAAAGAGATTTGAGTTTTAAAAGCCTTGGAGAGTTTGAGGGTGTCTGCCAGGCGGTTCTGCCATTTAAGAACACAAAACCATGTGACCTTGTGTTAGAAGTATCAAAACTGAAATAAGATGATGTATTTTCTCCCTTAATATGGCAATTTAGTTTTACAAGAAAAATGTATCAAAATTCATAACGCCAATGCTATGAACTGTAGCTGTATCTGCTAGCTAAAGTATTATTTTTAACATGGATGGAGGCAGAACAAAATGTGGTAATTGCATTTAAACACTAAGAGTGCTAGAAAATGAAGAAACTTTAAGAGAATAAAGGAAAGAAAATTAAAATTTTGTTAAGATTATGAAAAATACAACTTAGGTAAGATAAGAAAAAAAGGACCAAAAATTAAAATGTTTTCAAATTAGGGCCTTGCAGGGCCTGATGAAAATATCTAAATTTATAGAGTGAGGTTCAAGTAATTTTGCTTTATTATAAAAGTGTCATAATTATTTTATAATTATGTATTTTGTATTTAAATTAATACACTACCATTCATTATATTGCTTAGGTTTCAAAAAACTAATTTATGGTATACTGTGAAATGCTCTTCAAATGAAAAAACAAATCAATTCCAATGGATCTGAAATTATTTTAAAAATTAAGTGTTAGACAATCTGTATGCAGAGTTTACTGGAGCATATATATAAATATTATTGCAACAAATGTGTATAATAACAAGAGTAATCATCAGTTACATGCTGACAGCCAATAAAAGCAAACATTCACCCACAGTACTGTGAAATGTATTGTCAGAAAAGCAAATACTGATTAACAAAGGCTATTTAATTATAGTGGGTCTTTCTGCAGACTTTTCAAAATCAGCAGACATTCTTGCCATGATTTAATTGACCATAATTTTGTAAACCTTTAAGGCTATTTAATTAAAACGGGAAACCAAACCAAGAGAAAGGTTAAATATGAGAAATGCAGAATTTTAAACAACCATAAAAGAAAGGTACAAATCTTAATATAAGCAATTATACTGGTAGAATATGAAGGATAATAGGTGTATACACTATGGAATTAATCTAAGGTTATTCTGTTCTAGATCTATTTGTGGCAGAAGCACCTAATGTTCAATTATGACACAAAATAGACTATATGTTCATAAATCCTAAACACTAGTTTCACAAAGGAAAACATGTATCTTAAGGTATTTGAACACTAAGCAAAAGCCATCCCAGATAGAAACCTTGTAACTTAGTTCTATAATGTAAGAATAATCTCCAGATAAAACAAAGAATATCATATAAATATGCAATCAATTGCTTATCTAAAGTTATTAACTAAATTTTCAAGAGAAATAAAAATAATTTTAGTCTACTGCCAAATACTGTATAAGAAAGTTCCAGGCTTTAATGACCCAAAATTTGTTTGGTAATTCTATTGCAGAGAACTTTTACGACATAATATATTGCATACAAGATCTGGTGAATAAGGTATAAAAACTGGAAGCCCAAATTTATGACTTGACATTTATTATGTTTTATGCCCATTATCCTCTTATTGGCTGTTTAGTAAAAAAGCACCTCTGTGCCTCCCGATTAAATCTGTCCTCAAATGCTCCTAAGTTAATAAATTTAAATATACATATATACAAATATATTTACATTAAATATAACAAACACACTTACCATATAATAAATGTAATATATTATATATGTTTATTTATACTGAATACTTAATATTCAAGATATGTAAAATACATTTTTGGGGTGCCATCTGCCTGGTTCAGCTGAAAGAGTATGCAACTCTTTTATATGAGTTATAAGCTCAAGCCCCACATTGGGTGAAGAGCTTACTAAACTTTAAAAGAGATATAAAATATGTTTTTAATATTACAGTTTGCATCAGGATACCTTTCAGATCACACTGTACATGTCTTTAAAAATCCGATCATGATTCTACATATTAAAATACACCTATTTTTTTAAAAAAGAATTAACCATTTTGGGAGTCTGCTACTCTTTTTAAAAATTTATTTACTTATTTTGTTTTTGTTTTCTTTTCAATGTTGTTAATGTTTATTTATTTTAGAGAGAAAGTGTGAGTGGAGGAGGGGCAGAGAGAGAGGGAGACACAGTATTTGAAGCAGACTCCAGGCTTCAAGCTGTCAGCATAGAGCCCAGCATGGGGCGCAAACCCACAAACCTTGAGATCAGGATCTGAGCAGAAGTCAGATGCTTAACTGACTCAGCCACCCAAGCGCCCTGGTTTTTTGGTTTTGTTTGCAAACACTGTGATGAGTGCTGGGCTGTATGGACGCACTGAATCACTGTATTGTACACCTGTAACTAATGTTATGTTAACTAGGACTTGAATAAAACCTTTAAAATAAACAATAAAAAATGTTAGCAGTCTAGAGAAGATGGGAATAGGAACACTGCAGGCTGTTGCACTGTCCATTTTTCTTTTGCGCTCACATAAGTGCATGCCGTGCCTCTCAACATAAGAGACAACTTTCAATTTTCTTTTTAAATACCAGACAACATTAAAATAAAAGAGAATGGGGCACGTGGGTGGCTCAATAAGTTAAGTGTCCAAACTCAGCTCAGGTCATGATCTCACGGTTGGTGAGTTCGAGTCCCATGTCTGGCTCTGCACTGACAGCTCAGAGCCTGGAGTCTGCTTCAGATTTTGTGTCTCCCCTCTCTCTGTCTTCCTTTGCTCACGTTCTGTCTGTCTGTCTCTGTCTCTGTCTCTCTCTCAAAAATACATGAACATTAAAAAAAAATGTTTAGAGAATGATGATTTTTTTACTTTAAGAGAATGAGATTAATGAGAATGAGGCAGCAATAGAAGAATAACTCCAAGAAATGTTCTTAATGAGAAAAAGCAACATTCGCAGCAATGTGTATATAATATGCCACCTCTTGTGAAAAACACAAATTCAGGAGGTGGGCAATACTATACAAGCACTGTCTCACATTCAAAAGAAACTCTGGAGAAAAGAGTAGACAGTTGGTAGGGGGAAGGCCTCTCCAGGGAGATGGAAGACAGAAATTGAAAGATTTTTAACTGGATCTATTTTTCTGCTTTGTTTTTGAACCATTTTACTGGTTCTAATCCCCAAATAAAATGTGAATTATACACAATTTAAAAATCATTGACTCATTTTAATAAATTAAATTTTAAACGTTTTAATCCTATGGCTTCGGCATGACTTTTCTTTTTACATTTTAAACAATAACTGTTTCATCCATGAGTGTACCTTGCCTAAGACAAATGCATTTACGAAGCCGGATGATACCTAAGCAGAGTACTCCCACCAGCTTAATCTGAGACAGCAGCAGCTCTGCACGCCTCATGCTTCCAGTGAGAAGTACTTACAAAAGGCTGCAAAGCTGCCCCCATTCTTACCCCTTATCCTCTCTGATCTCACTCTCCTGGCCCCATCGCCCCATATCCAACTCTAGCTTCCCTTCTGCCTTCTGGCAAGTTCTTGACTTGACTGCTGACTGCTTTTGGCTGGAAAGTTTTGCCTTCACATGGTTCAAATATCATCTTCTCAGGAAGGTCCACCTGACCACCCTATTTAAAATTGGACACTCACAGTCTTGTATTCTTTTGGCCTTCCCTTGCTGATTTACTGTCCTTCCGCTCTAGAAAACAAGGCAGTGGTTTTGCCCATTTCTTTTCTTTTTCTTCTTCTTTTTTTTTTTTTTACTATAAAAAGTGCCAGGAATATTAATTGTTCAATAAGTACTTCTTGAATAAACAATAAATAAAACTCAATGTATCCAAAATGGAACTCCATTTTCCTCACCCTCTGCCTATACCTGAAACCCACCAATCACCCACACTCGCCTTTCTTCCTTTATTCTCTGTCTCTGGGAATAGTACTAGCACATGCATCCAAACCCCAGGAGTTACCCTGTAACTCTCCCCCATTCCACCCAGTATGGAATCAATCACCTACTTCTGTCTTTATCTTTTACTCTTTCATCAACACTCATCTTTCATGGGTCTGGTACCATAACACCCTAACTCTCTTTTGTTACTATCCCTAGGGACAACTGTAAGGATGCAGGTCTGAAACTGACTCCATGAAACAATAGAAGGGCACACATTGCCCAAGGCAAAAGGGACCACCCTTGTAACATTCTAAGGGCAGGCCTGAAGATGGAGGCTGAGACTAGTCACGCCCTACCTGAGGGTCCTGGGCCCACTCTGTGATTGGTCAATACTCTAAATGTTGTGATTGGGTCCCACCAAAAGTAACAAATACTCTAGGCAATGTGAATGGTTAGACCTGCTGTCAATAATATTGTATAATAATGATTGGATCACTGTATTTCCTGTCACTCCCCCTTCCCAAACTCATAAAAGGGCTACCCTGCCTTTGTTCGGGGCTCACTCCACGTGGATCCAGTAAGTCTGTGAGCCCGAGTTTAGGCTGGCCGGGCCTAAATTCGTAATAAAGCCCTTTGCTTTTGCATGCGTGCTTCGGCCTCCCTGGCGGTCTCTGGTTTCTGGGGGCGATATTAAAATCTGGGCATAACACAACAGCTTCCAGTCCATCCTTCCATGCTACAACTATTACCAGTATAATCTGATCACGGCATTCACCAGTGAAAAAATAACCTTCAAAGCTCCCCATGATCTATGGAACTGATGTTCCACTCTGACTACTCGTGACAATTGCCTAGAGTTTTTTTTGTTTTTTTTTTTAACAATACTACACAAAGGCTCCCCCTTTGTGTATCCAACTATAGTATCCAAGCCAATGACATCTCCCCAGGTGATTCTAAGAATCAGTGATCTATAAGGTATAATCCTAAACCTCTGAAGATGAGACACAAAGCCTTTCCTGAGTTCTACCAACGGCTTTTGAGCCTCATTTCTCCTACCTCCAGACATTTTTGAAGCAAACACACTACTTGCCATCATGGCGCTCTTCCACCTTTGCCTCCCGATGAATTCTAACTTACCTGGCAATGCACCTATGCATGACATCTAGTTTGAAGAAGTACTGCACTTGGCACTTGGGGACTTCTCTTATATCCCTGTGAATCCTATATTTTCCTCCATGACCACAGTCAACTACAGCATGGAAATACTTGTTGAAAATGACTGGCTGAAGTCAAAGTTACCCAAATAAGTTTTTAAATAAGTTACTGTTTCTGCAATCAAAAGGATATTATGTTATCTTTTATGTTTTTGAGCTCCAAGTTAACAGTCCATGTTAATGCAATCAAGTCAATGAAAACATTCCCCCTATAATTTTAAGAACTCTATCACTATACATTACTCAAACCTGTTAAATAAAAACAGGTTTAAAACTCAGGCCTTGCATGGGTTAAAAAATACTTTTTTTTCTAAGAATGTTTTAAAATCTATCTTTAGGGGCACCTGAGTGGCTCAGTCAGGTGGGCTTCCTTCTAACTTCAGCTTGGGTCATGATCTCACGGTTCATGGGTATGAGCCCTGCGTTGGGCTCTGAGCTTACAGATCAGAGCCTGGAGCCTAAGATTCTGTGCCTCCCTCTCACTGACCCTCCCCCACTCACATATTGTCCCTGTCTCTCAAAAATTAATACATGTTAAAAAAAAATTAAAAAATAAAATAAAATCTATCTTTAACTTAAAAAAAAAGGAGAGAGTAATATGTGAGCCATGAAAATCAGACCATAAGAAAACTAACAGTTATGATTGATGGCATTAAATTTATCATCTTAAATCCAGTCACTAACTCTTTGGAACAGGTAAGTAACACACATTGACAGAAATGCAGAATTCTAATTTCCCTCCTGGGATGTACCCAAAGTAAAACAAAACAAGAAGTCATTTTTAAGGAATAAAGAATGGACTGGATATTTGAATACAAAAAGGCAATTTAAAAAAAGTTATGCAGAGGTTAAACCTTAAAGCCACCTTAGAATCACCTACAGAGTTTCAAGTATCACCTATGTGGCAGGCCTCACCTCTAAGAGATTCTGATACAATGGGTCAGGGATGGGTTCCAGCATCAGAATTTTTTCAAAGTCCCCCAGGGGATTCAATTGTGAAGTCAGGCTCAGGAAGTACTGAATCAGCATGTTCCCTGCCACAGCGAAGCCAGTCTTTCAGAAAGCAATTGCAATAAACCCTTTCCAATCAACGTTCTCTCTTTCCTATGAGGGTAAAAAATAATATGAACATTGTACACTGGAAAACATTAATAGTAGTTAAGAGTTATATAGGACTTATTATGTGTCAAGCATTATTCCAAGACCTTCTAATACTGACCTTTTTATGCCTCACAATGAAATGGCTCTATAAAGTTGGCACTATTTTATACCATTCTGCTTCTGCAAAAATAGCTAACAGCTGCAGAACACTTAACACTGCCAGGCATTATTCTGAGTGCTGTTATATACACTGATGCATTTAATCCTCAGAACTGTTCTAGGAGGTGGGTCCTGGGATTATATCTATTTGATCGATGAGGAGACGAAGGCACATATAAGTGAAGTTACTGTCTAAGGCCTTACAGCGAGTGAATGGCAGATCTGCGACTTGAGGCCAAGGATTTCAGTCCTAGATCTGGTTAAAAACCAACATCCTAGCAGCTTGTGCTCTACAAAAGGCAAAAAATATATTTATATGCCATCAAATCATTGAACGTGGCTTTGTTTTACTCCTCTTCAGGAAATCAATACAAACAAGAGAGGAAGATGTTCACCCAAGAAAATGCAGATAAGGACCATGTGATCCCAGTTCCAAGACATGCATCACTGGTGAGCCCAAGTGGAGCTCTCCTGACTTAGAATGAAAGAGAAGAACTCAGAAGAATGACAAAGATGGGAAACCCAACTCTGTAGCAGACGTGAAAGCAAGACGTAGGTTAGAAGTGGAATGCCCTCCTCCCTGTGAGCTCCATGAGAACGAGGAAGGTGTGCTCCCTGCTGACAGAAACATATTTGGGCGAGTGAAACCAGCCGGCTATGTAAGACGTGAAATGACTGAGTTCTAAGGCAGACTATTTTAAATTTATTTTACCACTGTAATGTTTCTCATACTTCACAACACTCATCATGGATATTAAATATCTTCAATTCATGTATAATTTATTTCTATATAAGGGGACGTTAGATTAAAAAACATTTTCTCGGGGCGCCTGGGTGGCTCAGTTGGTTAAGCATCTGACTTCGGCTCAGGTCATGATCTCACTGCTTGTGGGTTGGAGCCCCGCGTCGGGCTCTGTGCTGACAGCTCAGAGCCTGGAGCCTGCTTTGGATTCTGTGTCTCCCTCTCTCTCTGAGCCTTCCCTGCTCACACTGTCTGTGTCTCTCAAAAAAAAATTTTTTTTCATTAAAATGTTGACTGATTGTTAGTATTTTCAACTAACAATTTGTGTGGGCAAATTTTACCTACACTTAAATTTACATTTATATAAAAATTAACAATTATACAACTTAAAGGATTATAAATTTTCAAATTAATGAAAATAGGCACTTCTAATAATCAACTCAAAAGTGAGGTAACCATCTTGCTAATTCTAGGCCAAGTAAAAAATTGACTTGGAATTTCTTCAGGATATTAATATACTTATGATCAATTAAGGAGGAAGAATATCCAAAGCTTTTAACCTAAAAGAGTATTTATGTCATCATGGAACTTATTTCAAATTGTGTGGAGACATCTTCCTCACTTACTATTTTTCAAGATTTGTTGGAATCATCTTCTTATAAAGCATATGTTGTCACAATTCAAGTGATAAGGCATCCATTAACAATAAAAATACACTAGCTAAGAACCACACCATGTTTCTCCTTTGATTTGGAATGCAATTTTATTTTGTACAAGGAAGAAAACAACGTAGCAAAAAAGAAACTGCATAAAGTCAATGTAGGATGATTTCATCTGACAAGCGGAATGGGGGTGGGAAGGGTAGGTGTGAGCAGCTTACTGCTTTTAGTTAAAAACTAAACTGTGAATAAGAACCAAGAAAAGATGTTTGAACGACTGAATTTTAGATCCAAATCCCCACTTATGCTTTTCCATACATATTAATATACTCTGGGGGCATAAACCATGTTCATGATACAGCAAAATTAGCATTGCAGAAGAGTGGAGCCCAGAAGTGACAGGAAGACGCCAGGAAGGATGGTGCAATAGCCCTTTAAGAATGCCACAACTATTTTAACCTTAATGCTTATGTTATGAAGAACTTCTATGTAGTTAAGTTTTTTATGGTATAGCTCTCTGGTATTATAAGCCCAGAGAAACACTTCCAGAACATATCCTTTTGTGAAATAATGGAATTTTCTAGGGTGTTTATAGCCTTTAGGAGGCCAAGATGAGACATAAGACATTCTGGCTTGAAATTAACTCTTTAAGGAATCTAATAAAAAGTCTGTTTAGTCCTAAGAAATGGTTTTTCTAAGCCCATAGAGAAATATCTTTATCAATATAGAGCTATATTTTATTTCAAACAACATTTAATTGAAAGAAATAAAGACACATGCATTCTCTGGCTCCATTTAACTGTAAACATTAAAAAGATAAATACACACCATTCTGAAGAGGAGTCTTAGATGAAACGTAAAACTCCCTCATAGGGAGAAGAATCATTGAAATTAAAATTACTTTAATGCTTGAATATAAAGGATGCACTAAAACAGAAACCAAATACATAGAATTTGTAATTCTCCTAAGATACAGACTGAAAGTGAATTGGCTGAACTTTTTTTCTTTTAACAGTGAGGACTTTCTAGTCACTAAAAATAAACCTAAAACAAAGGAAGTATAACTGTATTATATGCTACACAATTCTAACAGCCAAGTTGGAAAAAAATTCTTCCGTAAATTACAGTATTTAAACTACATATCTCATTCTCACTAGAAGATCGCTTCATCTTCTAGAGAATATTTTAACAAAAATTTCAACATGTGGGTTACCTGCCTCAAAATATCAGGACTCGTATGCATACCTGGGCCAGGCAGGTAAAATAAACATGTAAGGAGAGCCTGTTGTTAGAAATAAGACAGGAAGGGGACTGAAGACTGATGGCCTCTCCTAATGGCATTGAAAAACAAAAACAGAAAACCTTAAAACACTCCATGAGCCAGTGTTTAAGAGCCATATGCAGCCTCCCAAGCTGCCAGATTGCAGCTCAGAGAACTAGAAAAACAGTAGCCAAGATAGAGCTGTACCAAAAAAGTGAACTTAGCCAACAGTAGATGCCAATAAATTCTCACACTCACAGAGTGAATAAAATAGAATGATTTTTCACGAACACGCTTTAGTTAGTAATCTCCACTTACACAATTTGAGGTATAAATGATACAACAGCAGCCCGTGAAGTGTGTTGATTATTAACATCTGCCATATGTCCTCGGATTCTAGATGTTTCTACCTCCAAGTAGCAAAGGGAGAATCATAATTCTGACTTTCCGATGGTCTCAGGCACACAGAGAACCAGTCCATCTGAGGATGATCAGCAACTAAAGGCCTCTTTACTCCGCAGAGGTCAAGCCATTCCTGGGCCCTAAGTATGATCTGGGCACACATCCTGTGATCTCTTGCAGCATAGAGATTGGCCTATCATAAGCACGTTAATTTACAGGTTCCTTGATGAAAAGTGGTACGTATCAAGATGCATTTGCAAAATATAACTAAATACAGAAAGAAAAAAGTAAAAGGGGAGGGGATGACAGAAAAACAAAGCAAGAAGCCTCCATGTAATTTTCCCAGACCATGAAGTCCACGGGAGGAAGTGAAGCTTCCTTTGTGGGAAAGTGCAAAACACGTTCTAGCGACTTGAGAGCTAATTTCCTGGGTGTCCATATAGGATGATTGCAGAATGAGACACTATAACTTCTGTTTCTACTGAAAATTCCAGAGAAACTCAGAAAAAGGGGCTATTGTTCCAAGCAACTAATCTAGAAACCTATATAGTAACTTTTTAAATAGAGAGTCTGATCTGTTTGGGCTTCCTTAAATACGCGTATAAGATCATCACTTGTTAGATAATATTTTCCATGCTGTTTCTTTAAGATAAACTGCTAATATGGTTCTCAAAGACTGAAGCAAATATTTGTAATGTATCATTTAAACATGCAGACTTCCATGTTTTATAATAAGTTCTACTCACATGGACTCCCCAGACTTCTAAAATACTGAAACATATTGATTTCTTGTTCTTTGCCCAAAAAAAAAAAAACCCCTTAAAATTGGATTCTTTAACTGAAAAGAATTCAATTTATTTTTAGTTTGACTCTTTTTAGATAGACAAATCATTCATTACCAATAATTACTAAGTGAAATAAAACATTGATGAATCCATATTCTGTATAACACACGATCTATTCAGTAACAATTATGACGATAATAGTGAACATCTATTGACAATTTACTGTGTGCTAAACACTATATGAAGGGCTTTCCATGCATTATTTCACCATTTCACTTAATTTTCTCTATGTAGTAGACACTGTTATAATATCCAATTTCAACTGAATTAAACAAGGCTCAAAGAAGTAATTTACAAAAGACAATGGATCTCAAACCCATGTTCAAGTTTATCCTCTCTCTCAATTATGCTAAATTATATAAAACAGAGAAAGTACACTTTCACTGAATGGTAAAGAATACTACAAGATTCCTAGGTTTTATAAAAATTATAATTTATTATAAAGAAAAGCTATGTAGACTATATAGTTTAATTATGTTTGCCCAATCTTCTTCCTGGAAGATCTTCAAGCCTGTTTATCATTTTTAAAAGATATTATTACGTTATGAATGCTTTGTATACTTAAACTCAAAATCCATAGGCAGTGCTCTTAACTCTGCAAGAATTTTTATTAGGAGGAAAAGCCTTACAAAATCCTGAAATCCATGAAAGATATAAAGGAAATTCAAGATTTTAAGAGAACTCTATCACAGACGGTTCTTTTAAAGGAAATAAGAAAACAAAGTTAAAGATCATTCCATAGCTTGTTATATGACCAGATGTACAATCTCCTCTTTAGTGAGGATGCCAATCCATGTACAGTAAAATAGATTACTCTTGTCAAATAATGTCAACAGTAGTAAAGAATAGATATGATTTGAACTAACCTAAAATCCAAACTGGAAAACTCACATTTGGCTGTGATTCAACTGATATGCTCAGGAGTCTCATAAAACACAGAAGACATCCTAACATTAAAATGCTTAAATTATTACTTAACTGTGTATTTATCGTTACTAAATTTATCAACAGATGCTATTTAATAAATACCTTGGCAATGAAATTTTCCTTCATTCCTTTAAATAAGACCTTGAGACTTTGTATTACCAAAGCAATGCCTCCTCAAAATAGTGTTTAAATAGCTCTTTAAAAGCTAAAATTCCAAAACAAAGGGAATTCTATGTAATTGTTTAGCAAAACATAAAGTCAACCATCTAAAACAGCACAACTTTAGAGAATAATATTTTCTTTTGTTAAGAAAAAAATAGAAATGATTTCTTCATATAGATAGTGGACTCAATGATAGCCTAGTATGAGTGTAAATTTAAATGTATTTTGCAAAGTTAATGAAAATACTATGGTCATGAGGTTACATCTTGTAAGATTTGGAAACCCTCGGTTTATCTGTTCTTTTATGTCAGTTTATGATAAGACCTAAAGTTCCCCTTTGAAATGCCTATATTAAAAAGTAAAATATTAAGTCAATTCTTGAGCCATGTAGGTCACCTGAGTTTTTTTTACCCTCCTGTAACATAAATGGGTGAACAGCTAGATGAAGACTGTTCTTACACGGCAGAATCAATGAAAACTTGAAGGGAAGAATATTTAAACAAAAGGTCTGTTAAAACTTTCTATGTGGTGTTAAGGCAATAAATTACCAAATAAAACACAATAAATTTCCAACTCTATTTTTAAATATAGATAATTTTGTTTACTCATCCCTACAGAGTAAATGTCTCCAAAGTAGTATCTTCATATAAACAAAATCAACCTAATGTGTTTTCTATACTGTGTATTTATTTTATGCCTTTCAGTAACTTTTTTATTAAATGGAGAAACAACTATTTTTCAGTGAGTTTATTCTAAAATACCTACTTTTAACTATAATGTTCTTGTATTGCAAACGTTTTTATTCTACAGGGTAGTCATAGTTATACAAAAGAAAAATTATGATTTTATGATCAAAAGAAATTAGGTATATAACAATTTTTAATTTGCATAGTACATATTCCAAATAACTAATTATTGATAATTTTTGCTTTCTGTAATAGATAGAAGAAATATTCCCAAAAGTGTAAATGAGACAAAGTATTAAAAATAAACAAATTAACTAAAATGGGATTATACATCCAAAAGAAAAATTAATGGGATTGTGTAATCTTGAGATATCATGACTTCACAGGGAACCTATTTTCACGCTTCCTCTATATGGGGAGACATGAAAAATTTTGAAAAGATAAATAAACGAGTTGTTATAATTTACATATGTGTGCACACTGGGGAGCTTAGTAGAACTCCAAGGACTTGAAACCCAAACTACTCAAAACTACAATACACTATTTAAGTGTTAAATCAAATTTTTACTAAGACTAACCTTTAGAAAAACTATTTTAAACAAAATTGTATTTCATTTCAAAACAAATTTCTGAAGGAAAAAATTTCCAGAGTATTTCATAAAATAATTATCACAATAAAAAGAAGAGTTCATAACTCAGAATATATAAGTAACAGCTGCTTTTCAGGAAACAGAAGGGCAGACAGAGACCCTGTAGGAAACCAGTCATAATATTAAACAGTTACCTAACATCTTCATAACTTCTTCTATTTTCCCACATAACTAGTTCCCGTTATTTTGTGAATAAATCTATCATAAATGATATGCTATGAGTTAACTTTTCTTATGAATTAAAAAAAACAGATGTTAAATTTCCACTTGAAAATCTTCCAAGAAAACTTAAAGCTATTCGGAAACAAAGAGATGCAATTATATACCCAATCAAAACAACGACAGCAACAACCAACCAAGTACCAAACGCTAAAACTTACAACCCAGGAGAATAAAATTAGTCCTCTTGTTAGAGACAGGAAATGGATAAGCACGCATATAAACACCAATAAAGCAAAGAGAGGAGAAATAGCATCTTAGAGAGATGTGACCATATATACAAGTTCCTGCTTAAAGTTAAGGATCATGCTAATAAAAAACACCTCCCATAGGCCTTGGCTCTGTGAAGAAAGCTATTCCCTACAGTCACCCTTGTGTCCATACACGGCTGGTGCTGTCACTTTCAAGCAAGAGAATAAACGCGGTCATTGCCCCGGACGATAAACTGGCATGCATCTATAATCACAGCCTGGCTTACCTCATAAGACCACACGCACTGAGTTCCACCGAAGCGTCGAACACATCGTCCGACTTCCACGTCCTCATGAGTCGTGTACATCTCTCGGAGGCATTCTCCAATATGCGGCACCATCCTCCTGAGAACCTCTCGGCTGAAGATCATGCCAGGTCCGCCCATACAGAAGTTCTCTCCAGGCTCCAGCCCCAGTTTCCCAAGTTCTTCAATGTTCCCCAGGCCAGTCTGGCCCAGGTAGAGAGGCTTGCTGCTATTCAGTGACCGAAGAAACTCTTCTAACTTATCACCTACAAAGAGAAAGGCAACAATCTCTCCTTTTCCTAATTCCATAATTATTTGGAACATACAAAGTAAGGGAAAGACCCTTCGACCTTGTGCACAAACTCCCCCAAAGTCATCATACAACTGAAAGGAAGAAAAACCTCTCTGAAGATTCTATTATTCTAAAACTACTAACTTTCAGCTACTAAACAAGCCATAATAAAATGTTATTAACCTTCTAGTCAAGGTCACTGGAAAACCTTACATGTAACAATCATCAGACTTTTTTAAAATAAAAGGTGAGATTATGATAAGGAGAATAATGATAAATTTCTTAGCATATCTGAAGTAACGGTAAAATTTTCAGAAAATAATAATAGTTCTGTTTAGCACTGACTGGCAGATTGTTGTTATCTGATAAGTACTTTTTCCTGATAATTTGGTTGTGTTCTGTCCTGGGCTAAACTTCAGTCATACACAACACAAAAACAGAGAAAAAAAGAATATTAAAGTTGTGTTGGAACTTAACTTTAGAACTTTGAAAAGTACCTTTTTAGGAAAAAATAAGTATTTGTTAAAATAACACAACTGGCTTCCTTATAGTGTGTTAAGTTCATCAAGAAAAACCAATTAAACGGCAAATTGTGTAGCTAAAACAGTTCAAACACATCTGTTATTCTCCAAAGTGATACAATGAAGTCGCCACCTTCTCTATATTCCGAATCAGCATCTTTACTATCATTGTTTGATGAAACGCATCTGCAGTCATTTATCTCGATCCCACACCAACCCCCCCTTTCGGATTTCAATGAGTTTCAGCTGATTATTATTGGGTTCTTAATTCAAAATGCACTTCATTCTTAACAGAGATGGGAAGAACATGGCACTTCAGTGTTCTGAAGGGCAGTCTTTCAAAGCATTAAGAGAAATGACACAAGTAGACGCTGTTCGTGCATTTTAGAAATCTCTGTAAAGTGTGGCAAACTTCTGCCTGGAAACCTGTGTGACTTTAATGAAACACGGAAGACAAGGGGACTAGAAGGTACTATCACTTATATGTATGGATACCTATACATCTTAAATCTGTCTATAAAGATACTGTATTCACCAGAAATGCAATCATTTATTTTTTTTTATCGAATTACCAATGGAATGATTTCACTCTTCCCAACCTAACCCCAAGAAATCTCTAGCTATTACCCTACACTCACTCCCTGAGCCAAAATGGATTTTGTTTTTCCCTGAATTGTGTGAAAGAGTACCTGGATCAGAAGAAAGCAATGAGGCTTTCTTAACAGTAAGGAAGGGCTGCCCCCCTTTGACCAAGAAGCTGGGAAATGCAGGAAGCACAGGGAGACCCTAGTTCAACACAACCCAACTCCTTCCCTAGCGTCCCTCCATCTCCACAGCTGGAGGTACTGGAAACATTTACTCCCGCTCTTCGGAACTTGTCTCTGCTGAGCTTAGCAATCTCTGGCCAGAGCCACCCACACTGAGGGCGAAAGACCGCGCCTCTTTTAAAACTAAGTTTTCTCCTGCTGTGGCTGCGCGTGGTTCGGGGGAAGGACCTCCAAGCCTCTGCTTATCGCCGCCGCCACCAAAATGGATTGGAAGGGAGCCACACTAGTGCATGCTAATGCAGCTCGGAGCTCCCGGGGTCTGGATCATTCCCCGCGCTCTCGTCTTCTCCCGCACCATCTGCAAACGCGCCCCTCCGCCCCGGGTGTCACAGAGGTGGAGCGGGGTGGGCGTCAGCTGTAGACCCCGAGCAGCCCCCCCGCGGCGGGAAGGCGGCGCGCGCCGGGGCGGCGTGGGTGCTCCAGGACTCCCGGTGCGTGGGGGT
>PJEM01016387.1:0-25873 GCA_004023845.1 Helogale parvula | reverse complement strand
CGCGGTGAGTCTGGGGTTTGGATTGGCCGGGGCGGTGCGGGCAGGTCGGGGCCCCAGCTGAAACCCCCCCCCGGAAGCCCCCCGACTCTGCAGCGGCCTCACCCCCTCGCCGCCCGCAGATCGGCCTGCCCCTCTCCCCGCACTGCCCGTGATGGAGAACGGATTGTATTTTTATAACTTCTTGTCTTCCCGGAACCGAGTTCCATGTGCACGGGGCTAAATCTAAAGTCGGAGGGCTAAAGGCGACGGTGCTCCCTCTTACTCCCCTTGGAAAAAACCAGACTCCTCCATTCAGGTGCCGCGTCTGTCGGGGTGCTGGGTGGCCGGGGCAGGTGGGGGGCTTCCTGGGTGAGGAGCACCAGCGGGATCGGGAAAACTCACACCCGGATCCCAGTTACCTCCTCCCCAAAACCCGACGCTGACCGCCGTCCGTCTGAGCCAGGGGTCACCTCTGGGGCCCCAGCCCTGGTCACCCTATTCTGGATCCGCCTGTTCATGTTTGTCACCTCATCGCGGGGGTTGCTTTTGCCCCTCTGCCTCGTACAACTTTCCTCCGCATCAGTCTCAGCTCCCGGGTCACTTCCTCTGGGAAGCCCTCCCTGACCACCCCTGCTCAGAAAGCTGCCCACTCACCTTCTCTGCCATCATCTTACATTTTCTTGTATTTATTTATTTTTTAAGATTCTTTATTTATTTTGAGCGTGAGGGCAAGCCAGGGGACAGGGAGGGCAGAGAGAGAATCCCAAGCAGGCCCTGCATTATAGGCAAAGAACCCGATGCGGGGCTCCAACTCGAGGACCGAGAGATCATGACCGGAGCTGAAACCAAGAGTTGGATGCTCAGCCGACTGAGCCCCCGGGGGCCGCCATCAGGTTACAGTGTCTTTATCCACTTGCCACCCTCGTGGCGCACGACAGCACGTCATGAATTATGGTGACAGGACCTGGACGCAGCCTTTCTCTTTTGCCTTCCCAGTTGTCCCCCTCGGATAATCCACTCCCCACCCAGCAAACATGCCTGAGTGGCTACTGCACTGGACCGTGTATCCAATGGTTCCCAGCCTTGTGTGCATATTAGAATCGGCTGGGGAGACTTATTTTAACTCTGACAGCCTCCCTCTGCCCTGCCCAACCCCCCCAACACGGGCGATGCTGAAGGACCCGGTCTAGACTCGGGAGGTGGGCACAAGATAGGAAGGATCGAAGGTTCCCACAAGGCTGTGCTCCCGGCCTCTGCTAGGACTTTGCTGAAGCTGGGCTCCTGCCCGAAATGCCCTCCCACTTCTGCCCCCTCATTTAAATCCTCCGAGATGTTCTCTCTTTATTAGAATCATTTATTTTTAATTTTGTAAAAAGTAAACGAGAAAAGTGCAAAGACTCATATAGCAAACACCTGCGTGCCTGCCGCCAGCCGGGCTAGGAAGGGTTAAAGCCGGAACTACTTGCTGCAGGTGTCTCTCGTGCGTCAGGAGCAACCTGGGAACCGAGGAGGGGATGGGGTGCCTGGGTGGCTCAGTCGGTTAAGCGTCAGGCTTCGGCTCAGGTCATGATCTCATGGTTTCGGCTCAGGTCATGATCTCATGGTTCGTGGGTTCGAACCCCGCGTCGGGCTCTGTGCTGACCACTCTCCCTCTCTCTGCCCCGCCCCTGCTCATGCTGTCTTTCTTTCTCAAAAATGAATAAAAACATTAAAAAACAAAGAACTAAGGAGGAGTCTCCTCGGAGCCCCCCTGCCCTTCACAACGTTGCAGAAACAGTAGATACAGTTATTTTGCGCATTAAAAATATGCATGAATGCACTCGTATAACGTATATACTTCTGCAACTTGCTTTTTTTTCCTCATAATTTCATTTAGAAATGTTTATTTATTTTTGAAAGAGAACACAAGCGGAGGAGGGGCACAGAGAGAGGGAGACACGGAATCGGAAGCAGCTCCAGGCTCCGAGCGGTCAGCACAGAGCCCCACGCGGGGTTCAAACCCACGAACCGTAAGATCATGACCTGAGCCGAAGACGAACGCCTAACTGGCTGAGCCCTCGGGCGCCCTCATAATTTCATTTCTGACTGGCTGGGTTCCAGCTGACGCTCGTGTGGAGCTCTGTGACCACGGAAAAGTGACTTACCCTCTCTGTGCTTCAGTTTCTTCATCTAATATGTACTCCTCTATGGCTACTAACAAAATACTCCACAACTTAGCAGTTGAACAGGACCACGCCGGCGAGCCTGGCTGGCTCAGCTGGATGAACGTGGGACTCTTGATCTCGGGATTCCGAGTTCAAGCCCCACATTGGGTGTAGGGATTACTTGAAAATAAAATCTTTTAAAAATAGAATAAAATAAGTAAAACATCAAACTCCCTGCAGCCTGGGGCGGGGGGAGGGGCACCTGCAGAGCAGTCCACCCTCGTGGCTGTTGCCGGAAGGGCCTTCTCTCCACCTGGTGGCTGGCTTCCCCTCCCTGGTTGAGGGGTCCACGACCGAGAGACCCAGAGTGCCTCACGCCTTAGCCCGTCACTTCTGCCTCATTCTACGCGTTAAAGCAAGTCACCAAGTCCAGCCTGCCCTCAGGAGGGGGCGCCAGGCTCCGCCTCCTCCTGAAATTGCACAAGAATTCATGGACTTATTCCAAGCGGCCACGTTTAGACAATACAGACACTGATACTTATTTGTTAAACTTATTTATTTATTTATTTGGGGGGAGGGGCAGAGAGAGAGGGAGCGGGAGAGAACCCCGAGCAGGCTCCGCACTGTCAGCACAGAGGCTGACGTGGGGCTCCATCCCGCGAACTGTGAGATCGTGACCTGGACTGAAATCAACGGACAGAGCCCCAGGCGTCCGTCTCCCCACTTTTTAGAATATCTTCCTGAGAGATGTTCTGTGTCATCGCATATAAAATGCCTAGCACCTGCCACATAGTAGGTGTTCAGTAAGTGTCAGAAATTATTATTGTACTGATCTGATTCATTCATTTCCGACTGCGCTGTCCTATTCGGTCGTGTGAAATCCTCCTCCAGCTCCCAGCCGCCCCTCCCCCAGCAGCTCCCCAGGTGGTGCCTCAGGGCCTTTGCATGTGCTGCTGCCCCGCCTGCACCGCTTTTCCCACACATCCACGTGCCCCCCACTCCTGCAGGTCTCTGGTCACGCGTCCCCGCCGCAGAGATGCCTTCTCTGCACACCTGTCCCTCTGCTACCTGGCTTCGTGCTCGGTGAGAGAACGTAGGACCGGCCATTCTATTATTCCTCTTTGGATTGTGTTTGTGTGTCCTCCGCACTGGACTATCAGCTCCGTGAAGCAGGCATTGTGGTCATTTTTGCACTGCTGTATCCCCAGCACCCCGAACAGTTCTGGTACACAGTGGGCGTCTAATAAGAGATACTGCTGAGCGGGCGGCAGCTTGGAGGTAGCTCTCCGGGGTGCTGACACTTTCCCGCTGGTTCCGTCCTCTGCTCCCCGCTAAGCTCACATCAGCGTGTCAGCAGGATGCCACTCCTCCTGGACATTCCGGGAGAACCCATTTCCTTGCTCTTCCCAGCTTCTAGAAGCTTCCTGCACTCCGTGGCCCATGACCTTCTTCTCCACCCTAAAGCCAGGAAGGGCTGGTCAAGGCTTCCCCGACCGGCATCGGCGCGGTTCTCTGCTTCTCTCGTCGCTTCTCAAACGCTGGTGCTCCCGCCTCCCTGCTAACAGCCTTGACGGCAGGGGCTCCCCCGGATCGTCTGTGGTCACCCCCCTTCTCATTTAACCCCGTCCGCAAAGTCTTTTTTTCTTTTTTTTTTTTTTTTTTGCCATGACAAGATGACACGTGCATGCGTTCTGGGGACTAGGATGGGGACATCACTTGGGGGACGATGGCTATCCTGCCAGGCACGAGGAGATGCGGACAAGGATGCATTCATTCATTCCGCAAACACTTTTTCGCCCCCTACTGTATACCCAGCTGTTCTAGGTGCTGGAGACCCGGCAGGGAGTGGGGCAGACACGCCCTCGGGCGCGCATTCTAGTGAGGGACGCAGGGAACACGACCCTGGGAGCCGAGGGCCTGGCCTTGGCGGTCAGGAAGGGGCTGCCTGAGAGGCTGGGCCCCGGGGACCCGGTGCCAGGACCCTGTGGCTGGACGTGCCCAGAGCGCTACGCTCCCTCGCCAGCCGTGGCGTGACTTTGGGGTGCTCAGCAGGGCACGAGGTAACCCGACAATCCAGTTGCAAAGCCTGCCCTTCGGGGTCATCTCCGTCTTTCTCAAGCCGCAGCTGGTCCTGGGGGGTCTGGGACGTCTCTTCCGCCGTGAGTCCCGTCCCCGGCCAGAGGACGGGGACCTGTGAGACTCAGATGACATCTGTCAGTTGCCGCCCAGCTACGGGGAGGAGGCTAATGTTCTTTTCCCTTTGTGATTCGAAGAAAAAGACTTCTAAAAACCAGTATTTGGGGCACCTGGGGGGCTCAGGCGGGTAAGCGTCCGGCTTTGGCTCAGGTCATGATCTCACAAGTCGTGGGTTCGAGCCCCACGTCGGGCTCTGTGCTGACAGCTCGGAGCCTGGAGCTGCTTCAGATTCGGTGTCTCCCTCTCTCTCTGACCCTCCCCTGCTCACGCTCTGTCTCTGTCTCTGTCTCTCAAAAATAAGCAGTAAAAACACTTTTAAAAACCCTATGCCTGTATCGGTGTTGCAAATGTGAGCTGTACTTCCAGGAAAATATTAAGCCATCATGGACACAGAGAAGTGCAAAATGGAAGAAAGCATTGGCGCAGGCCCAGAAATGGGACCTGTCCGATTTACACGTGGTGAGGGGAAGGCCTTGCCATGACCTCCACCCGCTGCTGGGCTGAAGATCTTTCTCCGGCGGGGGGGGGGGGGGGGGGGAGGAGAGAAGGGGAGGAAAGAGATTTCATCATCTCCACCCTCCCCCGATCTGTGAGCAGGAGGCCCCCCCACCACCTCGCCCTCCACTCACGAGATGAAGCTCTATCGTCATTTCCAACAAACAGCCTCCCAGGCACAGTGCACAGCTCGTGCCAAGGCCCTGGGGCAGGAACCTGCCTCGCACGACGAACAGTGAGGAGGCCCATGTGGCTGGAGTGGAGTGAGCAGGGGGAGGGCAGGGAGGGGGCAGAGCATGTCCTGCGGAGCCTTGGGGACTCTAGGAAGAACTTGGGCTTTTACCCCCAGAGGGGCGGGAACCCTGGAGGGCCCGGGTTGGAGGAGGAGGTGTCACTGGACTGGGTGCTCACAGGCATCCCCTGGAGGCCGCTGGGAGAACGCACTGACCGGGCGGAGACCGGGCTCAGCTCTGTCCGGCTCGCTGTGTGTCCCCGACAAGGGGATGCCCTCTCTGGGCTCAGTTCTCTTATCCAGTAAGGAAGGCCCTAAGGACGCCTTCCTCGGGGCGCCAGGGCGGGAATCCTGAGACTGCGCTCGGACAGCGCTGTGACCCCAGATGCCGGCCGGGCGTGGGGGCTGCTGAGTTCCTATTTTGTGGTGCCCGGATTCTGCTCACACCTCTTCCCCGAGGTGGGAGGATGAGGTCAGCCGCGCCCCGGCTCTGGCCCCAATGAAGTCACCGAGTGGGGGGGGGGTGCGGGGACAGCTGTGGAAATAGATTTGCCACCTGTGCCCTGCGGCTCCAGGAGAGGCAGGAGCAGCAGACCGTGGGGATGTCACACCTCGCTGGCGTCAGGCGCGATCCCCAGCACGCCTCGCGGCCCAGGAGCTCCCTCCTATAGGAAGCTCTCCCAGATTGCCTCGACCCTTTGGGGTTCTGCAGGAAGCGGTCCGGGGGAGGATCTCAGGGGGAGTGAGGACCCCAGGGAGCCTGGCCAGACCAGCCGTGAGAGGGAAAGATGGGGCGGGCGGTGGCCGGAGGGCGAGGGGCGTGCCAAGCGGGGTGGGAAGGCAGGCGTGGGGCGGAGCTGTGGCTCGGACTCTCTCTCTCCTGCTTTGTGTCCCCAGGCAAGCCTTTTCTGGGTTCCACTTCCTCAGCCACAAGGTGGAGACGCAAGTCTCCTTAAGGTGATAACAACCATCAGTAAGCCCCAGGGAGGGACCAGCCGTGAACCGGGCCTCTGAGGCCAGAGCGGGGAGAGGGTCCTGTCATGGGTTTGCGAGAAGACTGGGGGTCATGGGTTTGGGTATGAGCGCCTGGGGCTCTGAGGACCCTAGAGGAGGCCCTGGTTCAGCCTGGGGTGGGGGTGGGGCACCTGGGGGCTCAATCCACTAAGCATCTGACTTCAGCTCAGGTCATGATCTCACGGTTCGTGGGTTCGAGCCCCACATCGGGCTCTGTGCTGACAGCTCAGAGCCTGGAACCTGCTTCAGATTCTGTGTCTCTCTCTGTCGCTCAAAAATGAATAAACGCTAAAAAAATGTAAAAAACAATAAAGCACAACCTCCCAGATGAAGTATTTGCAGCGGAGCCTTGTCGCGGGGTCTGCTTGCGCAGTGGGAGAGCGGGCAGTCCGCCAAGGACAGACAGCAGCGTGCAGAGTGTGAGGCAGTGTGGAGGCGCCGGCATCGCCCGCCTCCCTCCGGCTCCAGGCAGGACCGGTGACTCCCAGGAACGCGGGCTCCGGGCGGCGAGGGCGCGCGGGTGCAAAGCATTAGACGTGTTGGCAGGAGCCACGGGGATGGGGGCCCAGGGAGCACCGGCCCCGGCGCCCGAGCCGCTGCGAGCCCAGGGAGGCCGGCGCAGGGACCGGGCTTGGAATCCCGGGAAGGAAGTCCTCCGACTGGGAAGCGACGGCCAGTCTGAGACAGACGGCAGAGCTGGGCCACAGGTGGGGAGTGAGTTCTGAGGCTCTTTGATCCAACTGTGCCCGAAACCCTCAGACGTTCAGCCTCTGGAGTCCGCCGTTCGGCAAGGGCATCTCCTTCACTGGCCTCCCCTGCGGACGGTGTGGAGGCGGGGCTGTGGGTCAGGGAGGAGGCTGCCCGCTCGGGAACCTTCCAGTCGTAGTCCTTGTGCATCTTTATGCCCTAATGGCCCCTGCCCTGGGAGTGCCCAGCTTCGTGCTGCGAGATCAGGGACCCAGCGTGACCCCGTCCTCCAGAGCTGGGCCTCGTGACCTTGGGGAAACAGAGCCCTACACAGATGCTGCCAGCCAAGGAAGGTTCCAGAGCTCAGGGAGCAGAAGGGGGAAATAGTTTATCTGTGAGGGTCCCAGGAAGCTTTATGGAGGCGGGGCGTGGGGTTTTGATGGTTGGATAGGAGTTTTCCAGGTGAAACCAGATCGGCAAGGGGGTAGGAGAGTGTTTCAGGAAGACGGAACAGCTAAGGCTTGGACGTGTGAAAACAGCGGTTAGCTCGTAATGCCTGGGTGGGTTGGAGCCCGGGGGAGCGGGGGGACTGGCAAGAGATAGACTTTGAGTTACAGGGTCCACAGGGATTGTGAACATCAGGACCTGAGTCTTAATCCCAACACAAAAGGGAGCCACATAGGAGTTCTGGTGGGTGTAGACCCCTACTAGGAATCCGTAATCATTTCTTCATTCAATGAGACTTTCCCAGTTGGCTTCGAATCCCTGCTCTGCTGGCAGCGAGACTCCACACTTACCACTAGCTCTCTCTGAACCTCAACGTTGCCATCTGGAAGCTGAGCACCTACTGTGTGCCAGCCCTGCACTGGCTGGCGGGGCAGCTGAGGACGGTCCCTCCCCGCCGCAAGCTCCCTGCTGAGACATGGGGACACCCCTGTCTTGATGAATCTGCCTGGTGACTGCGTACCGTTGCATCTGAGGCTCTCTCCAGGTAGAACATTCCATAACCCCGTCACCCCAAACTTCCCTCCAGACTGCTGGCCATGTGGGGCCTGCCCGCCCGCCCCTCTTTCTTACCACTTTGCCCGGAGGTCTGTTCGCTCCCCAGTGGTCATCTTTAAACTGTTTTTTAAAGCTTATTTCTTTATTTTTGAGAGAGAGACAGAGTGAGAGTGGAGATGGGGCAGAGAGAGAGGGAGACACAGAATCTGAAGCAGCTCCAGGCTCTGAGCTGTCAGCACAGAGCCCGACGCGAGGCTTGAACCCACGAACCAGGAGATCAGATGCTTCCCGACTGAGCCCCCCGGCACTGCTGTGCCGGCTCTAAGATACGCCCACGAGTTCTGTGACGCCCGGCCCTGCCTGCCCTCCTCTCGCGTGTGGGCGGGGCTGAGTGACCCGCTTCTAAGGGAACATGGCGGCAGCGCTGGGACCAGGAGGCACGTGGCTCCCTCTGCTCTCTCGTCCTCACCGCCCTTTCTGGGGCAAGCCGGCCATCGTGTGGGAAGGACACTCAAACAGACCGCGTGGCAAAGAACTGAGGTCCCCAACCAAGAGCCAGCGCGGAAGGACAGCACAGAAGGACAATGTGGACACGGGTCCACGCCCGCCAGCACCTGACACACCCGAGTGGGACCCCGCGGCCATGCCGGCCTCATGCTCGCGCCACAGCAGAGGAGGCTGAGACAGTCAACAACAGAAGGGACCCAGCATCAACGACCCAGACGGGGTGCTGCGGGAGGTCTGCGGGTCCCAGAGGAGCACCAGGGGGACCTCGCAGGGACAACCGTGGGGATAGAATAGCGTCCTTTCCCTGAGCTTCAAGAACAAGTTTTCTCTCCCATCCAGGTGGTCCTGCCTCCACCGCTCTGGCCTCCATCGCCCAGGCCGCCGTCCCTCCGCCCCGGGGAATGCCAGGCCTGCGGAGGCTGGAGACCCCCACCCGGACGCCAACCGCTCCGGCCGCACGAGCCTTCCTTCCGCTGGATCCTTGCACGCACCATCCTCTGCCTCACCACAGGACCTTTGCATATGCTCTTTTCTGTCAGACCTCTTCTCCTCTTTCACCCTGCCTCACGGAAGCCAGCGTATCTGATGAGTCTCAGCTTTTGTTTTTTTAATGTTTATTTAGTTTGAAAGAGAGAGAATCACAAGCAGGCTCCGTGCTGTGAGCGCAGAGCCCCACACAGGGTTTGACCTCACAAACTGAGATCTTGACCTGAGCTGAAATCAAGAGTCAGACACTTAACCGACTGGGCCACTCAGGCGCCCCGTGGATCTCAGCTTGGTCGCCGTCCCTGAACACCTGTCTGTGCGCCCCCGCCCCGCCGGCCCTCCCTGGCCACGGCACGCGCAGTTCCTGGTTCTTCGCCTTTTCTCGCTCTCTTTTGGCCTGATTTTCGATTTAGAGGAAAGTCACGGCGGCGCAAAGAGCTGTCCTCCGGGCCGGCTCCTGCTGATGTCGGCAGCGGCCCCAAGCACAGCCCTGGGGCCTGGAGCGAGCACGCAGCCCGGGCCCGCTGGGATCGCTCCGTTCTCCGGCTAACACCCCTGGGTTCTGTCCCGGGTCCAGCGCGGGATTGTGCGTGGCCCCCGAGCTGTCGCCGCCCCCTTCCTGTGTCGTGCGTCCCGGGACAGGCAGCTCCCTGCAGGTGGCGAGCTCCGTGTGTTGGTCCCTGGTCCCCGGCACCCAGTCCGGCGCATGGTCTGAAGCACGCTGTCAGGAGGCCTCCGGGAGCGTGGGAGGCGCCAGGAGGCCGCCGGGCTGGGAGAGGCCGCCGTCCGGCTTCTCGGCCGGGTTCCCGGGACACCCGGTGACCTTGCACAGGGGATGGTAACGTGCGTGCGGGCTGGCCCGGCCAGGCCCGCGATCGCCCACAGTTGAGCGAGGGAGGCCATCGAGCCCAGCGGGCGTGGGGACACCGCCCTGGCGGGAAGCAGGTGAGCCGAGGGGACCCGCCTGCAGAGACAGGGCTGTGGGATCCCCGGAGCCCGCGGTGAGGAAGGAGGCGGGGAAGTCACAGCCAAGTTTGCCTCACACCTGCGCCCCGACTCTGACCTTGGCCCTTCTTTGCCCCCGCCTAGTCCTCAACGCCAGCCATCTCCCCAACAGCTGGTTTTCACATCTTGCCAATGACTTCCTCGGCCGCCTCTGCCCCCGCTCCTATGGCCCGGCTCTGCCTGCGGCCTCTCTTCTCAGGACCCCAACGGCTCCCCCTCCACCCTGCGGGGTTTGGGTCGGGCAGGGCATCACGGGGCACCCCCTCTCTTTCCCTGTACCTCCTCCTCCCTGGCTACCAGCCCCCGTCTTGCCCACTGCTGTCTGCCCCATGCTGGCGACTAGACGAGTTTCCGCATGCCCTAATCTCTCTCGGGCTCTAACAGCCTCCATGGCTCCCTATCGCCCTCACAGTGAAGTCTGGAATTTTATACCAGCCCTTGATGTCCCGAGGGTCCCTGTGGTCTGATCAGGACACACTGTCTCCTGTCAGCCTCCAGGACTTCCCACCCTCTGTACCCTTGCTCCTTTTCTGGAGTGCCTGCCTTTCCTTCAGCAACACCTCAGCCCTTCCCACAATGCCTCTATGCCCCTGCTCACAGCCTGGGAGCTCTGGGCCCGGGGAAAACCCGTCTCAAAGACTAGCTGGTCGTCGTGGTGGGCACCCACGGCGGTGTAAGCACCTTCCTGCACCCCCTGCCAATCTCTGCCACTGCCCCCAATGGTGGATATCAGGGGCCTGATTTACAGATGAGGAAACAGAGGCTCAGGGTCAGCACGCCGAGAATAAAAGGGTCGCTCGTTCCTTAAAGTCTCAGCTCACTTGTCACCTCCCCCTGGAAGCCTTCCTGGATCTCCAGTCTGGGCTCCCAGGCTGCCTGTGTGTCCCCGTCACAGCCCAGTGGCCGCTGCCTGGCCTCTTGTGGAGGCAGCCAGTTTATTCCAGAGCGTGATGGGGAGGGGGTGGGTGGAGTCTCACGACCGCAGCAGCAGGTGGGGGCGTGCCCTTCTGAACCACCCGCACCCATGTCCACACCCGCGGCTGGGCTCAGCACAAGGCTGCTTCCCACACGCAGGCGACTGACACTTGTGTAAATAAGTCCTCCTCGGCTCTGCAGTGGGGCGGCGGAGGCTGGGAACTGAAACCGGTTTGAGGACCTTCCCGCCCCACCTCCCTCTGCCTTCTGTTAGCGCCCTCTGACCCTGACCCGAGGCTACCCCGCCCGTTACCCGGGGTGAAGACAGCGTCCCTGCCCCACGCTCAGTGCGCTCGGAAAGGTGCCTGAGACCCCGGGCCCGGCCGCCATGGGGGCAGCAGCAAGGCTCGCCCCCTCCTCCCGTGCGCCCCCGGGCCTGCCCACCGTCCTCCCCTCCTGAGGGGCCTTGGGAGGGGTCTTTCCGGGTAGGCGGGCGGGCTGGGGCTCTGAGGGATGGCGGCACGCGGGAGTTACCCCCGGGCTTGGGGCGTTGGGGGTGCTCTGGCCCCCGAGTCGGTGTAAAAAGCGCCCCGGTCATGGGGGGAGCCGCCGGGAGGGCGCGAAGGGGCTCGGGGGCTTCTGGGAGCACCGACTTCCCCAGCTGGTCCCCCACGCCCCGCCGCCGGGCTCCCGGTGCGCTGGTGCAAGACAGAGGCGCAGAGACGTGGGGCCCTCGCTCTGGGTCACAGGCCCAGCGGGGTGTGAGGCCCGATCCCGGCGTGCAGGCGACGCTGGAGGCGTCTAGGGTGACCTGGCCGTGGGGACCCTGCCCCTGCACGCAATTCCCTCGCGCCGCCCGGTGCGGGGAAGGGAGGGCACCCAGGCTCCGGCTGCGCGCAGAACGCGCCCCCTGCCGGGCGCGGCCGGAATCCGCGCGGCAACGACCTAGGAGCGCGGGACAGAGCCCCTGTCCCCGCTGAGCCCGAGTCCCTGTCCCCACTGAGCCCGCGCTCCCGCTGGAGCCCCGAGCTCTGTGCTGAGCTCCGACACCCGCTGAGTGCCCCCTGACACGGCAGAGCCCCGGCCCTAATATAGCCCTTTATCCCGGGCTGAGCCCCCGTTCCGAATTGAGTCCCTGACCCCGGGTACAGCCCCTGGTCTTTTCCTGGGTGCAGACACCCCCCCCCCCCAGGTGGGGAGACCAGTGATGTGGGGGCCACCCGGAGGATCTGTACACATTACAGAGATTCGTACTGCCCCAAGTTCTGATCCGACTTTGGTCACGATCTGGGATGGGTCACTTGCTTCCTCTGAGCCCCGATGTCATCAATCTGTGAAATGGGACGTTTGCAACCCAACGCAGGGTTGCTTTGAAGTTTTGGTGAGTTAATCTATGTGCAGCAATGAACTTTAAGCCAACCAGTGACTGGCACATAATAGGTGCTCAACAAAAACTAGTCTGAGGGGCGCCCTGGAGGCTCAGTCGGCTAATGTCTGACTTTGCCTCAGGTCATGATCTCAAGGCTTATGAGTTCAAGCCCTGCTTCGGCTGGGAACCTGGAGCCTGCTTCAGATTCTATTTCCCTCTCTCTCTGCCCCTCCTCTGCTCACACTCTGTCTTTCTAAAATAAATCAACATTAAAAAATTAAAATAAAACATCCAATTCACTGGTTTTGGTATATTATTCGTTTTTTAAAAATTGTGGTAAATAAATATATTATATGCTATATATGTTATAAAGTGTATGATTATAACCATTTGTCTGTGTATAGCTCAGGGGCATTAAGCGCACCATCCAACTACTGTCTTCTGGCTTCTCCAACACCCCCAACACGCTCTGTGTGCGTTAAACACTGACCATTCTCTTCTCCCCACTCTCCTCCTCGGCTCAGCTCCACTCTCTGTCTCTACGGATTCGCCTATTCTAGGTCCCTCAAGAAAGTGGCATAAAGGGGCCCCTGGGTGGCTCAGTCGGCTCAGGTCATGATCCCACAGTTCCTGAGTTCAGACGCCACATGGGGCTCCGCGCTGACACCCTGCAGTCTGCCTGGGATCCTTTCTGTCTCCCCCTCTGTGCCCCTCCCCTGCTCAAGCTCCTGCTTCTCTCTCAAAATAAATTAACATTAAAAAAATTTTAAGCAGAGGCGCCTGGGTGGTTCAGGCAGTTAAGCCTCCGACTTCGGCTCAGGTCATGATCTTACAGTTTGTGGGTTCGAGCCCCACGTCGGGCTCTGTGCTGACAGCTCAGAGCCTGGACCCGGCTTTGGATCCTGCGTCTCCCTCTCTCTCTGCCCCTGCCTTGCTGACCCTCTGTCTCTCTCTCTCTCTCAAAAATAAACATGAAAAAAAAATTAATAAAATTTTTTTTCAGATTAAAAAGAAAGGTCATACAATACTGAAGTCCTATGCTGGCATCTTAAACTTCTGTTTAAGGCTCATCCGTGTTGTGTGTGAATCAGAACTTCCTTCCTTTTCTGGCCGAACAGTATTCCAGGGTGTGTTTGGATCATGTTTTGTTTACCTGTTCATCCGCTGATGGACATCTGGGGTGTTTCCACCTTTTGGCTATTGTGAATAGCGCTGCTCCGAACATTCGAGCGATTCTCTGTTTGAGCCCCTGCTTTCCACTTTGTTGGGGAGACACCTAGGAGGGGGTCTCCTGGATCAGACGGTACTTTCGCTCCGTGAGGACCCACCAGACTTCTCCACTGCGTCTGCACCATTTTACATTGCCGCCCACAATGTACGAATGGTCTGATTCCTTCAGGTCCCCGCGGTCACGTTTTCTTGGTGCTCATTGGAGGGCCCGGAGCCCTTCTTGCTCCCACATCCCGGATTCGGGAAACCGATGCCCGTGAAAAAGCCGAGTCTGCACCTGCCTTGGTCACACTCCACCCGTGCCCACCCCGGACTCGCGGACACGGTTTGCTGCTGTTCTTGGATCTGCCTCTGTGGTCTCATGAGCCGCCCTGATGAAAAAAGGGGTCTTCATGGTTTGGGGCCCGGGCTTGAAGAGCTGGGGCTCCGGCGGTGGGTCTCGGCTGGAGTAATTCTGCCCCCTAGGGGCCACTTGGTATTTTTAATTGATGGGTTGATTTTTAATTGCCACGGCTGCATTTTTAATTGTCGGTATCTGGAGGTGGGACAGGGGGCTCCTGGTGACCAGTGGGTGGGGCCAGGGATGCTCCTCAGCCCCCACAGTGCCCAGGACACGCCCCCGCCCCCCGCAGGAATGCAGGACCTGAGTGTCAATAGTGCAGAGAAACAACCCTGGATTGGGCTAGAGCAGGGCCTGCCTGAGGGCAAGAGGGGGTGGGACCAGCATTTCTGGGTTTGAATCCCGATCTAGCCACCTGCGTCTGTGTGTCGTCAGGCAAGTCGCTGTCCCTCGATGGGCCTCAGTTTTCCCTCTCCAAAAATGGGATAAGATGCCATTTCATTTATTTTTGCCTCATTCTGCGCCAGGGCTCTGTGTGTCCCGTGTGGTCACGGTGGGCACGTCACAGACATGTGTTGTCTGGCCTCCCCTGGCCCTCGCTGGGACTGGGACCAGAGTTGGGATGCGCAGAGGAAACCGAGCAGCAGGGGAGCTGGGAGTCGCCTCTGGGCCCAGTTCCCAGGACTCACAGCTGCATCCTCCTGGGGGGGGGGGGCCCAGCTGGCCCTGCCGCGTTATCCGCTGGCGGCCGAGGCTCCTGTGTGCTGTGCCGGCTAATTCCCACGGAAATCGAGGCTGGAGCTGGGAGTCCTCTGGTGGGGTTTCCAGGCTCCGTCCACGCAGCCACTGCCCCAAACCTCACCTGAGCCCAGGAAGAGTTATCTTCAACCTTGGGTCAGATTCAGCCTATCTGGGACTACAGGAATCTACATTTATTTTATTTGATTTTATTTTTAATGTTCACTTATTTTTGAGACAGAGCTAGACAGCGTGCGAACAAGGGAGGGTCAGAGAGAGAGGGAGACACAGAATCTGAAACAGGCTCTAGGCTCTGAGCTGTCAGCACAGAGCCCGACGCGGGGCTCGAACCCATGAATTGGGAGATCATGACCTGAGCCGAAGTCGGACGCTCAACCCATTGAGCCACCCAGGCGCCCCAGGAATCTACATTTTTTAAAGGGGCTCCCAGGTGATTCTGATACAAAGGCGTCCTCGGGGACGTACTTTAAGAAACGTGCTTCGGCCCAAATTTCAATTACCCAGGTGAAGTAAAGTGAGTCCCAGAGGGAGGAAGGGGTTTGCCCAGAGCCAGAGCTGGTCTGCTTTTCTTTTTCGGCTCTCAGCCTCTCCGTCCCCTCCCCACCGGGTCTCTCAGTCTTTTTGACTCAGGATCTCCTTCCTCTCCTTTCTTTGGCTCACTCGCCCCCGCCCCACTCCGTATCCGGCCGGTTTTCACGATTCCGGAGGAATCTCCCCGCAGCTGTGTGGTCCCGCCCCAGACCCCGCCCCTCTGGATGAGTTGCTCCCATTGGTCTCTTCGTACGTTGCCCTCTCTGCCATTGGCTGAACTTACGTCCTTGGCCCGCCCCCACCGCCGGCCCCTCTCCCGGCCTTTCCGCGCGGGCGGGGGCGGGGCGGGGCTATGGGGGCGGGGCCGAGCTTCCCGCCCTGCCCCGCCCGTCCAGTCCCTTCTCAGTCCTCCCGCGCGAGTCCCGCGGCCGCCACAACTGACTCTCGGAAGCGGCCGAAAGGAGCCTCGACGGTCGGACTGACGGACAGGCCCCGGAGAGTAAGTGAGCGGGCGATGCCGGGGCGCCCCCCACCTCGGGGGCCATCTGGACGCCCTGTCCGTCTCGCCCCCATGCCCCTGCCCCTCCCGCCTGTATTCCTGCCTCTGTTTCTTCCTTACACTCTGTGTCCCTGTCACCCTCTTGCTGGATGGGGTCGGAGGAGGCAGACCGGGTCAACTGCCCTGCCTACCGTGGGGCTGTGCTCCGAGTCCAGCGTCCCCTCACGCCCATGGGGACTCTGATGGACTCTGCCCCTTTCCCAGTGCAGGGTGCCAGGCGCCCAGGCCAGATTCCAGAGTCGGGAGGCCATGCCAGGTGGTGGGCAGCCTGGCCAAAGGTGTGACGATGGGCATGAGTGTGGCTTCTGGCTGGTCCAGGCAGCTAGAAGAGTCGTGGCCAGGCCCACCCACACTGGCCACCTGGGAGCTCCTCTGTGGCCTGAAGCTTTGGCCTCAGTTTTGTCAACTGTGAACTGGGATGGTAGCCGCCATGGTAATTGGCAGGGGACCTGACCCAGATCTGAAAGCAGCACCACCTCCTCTGCCCTGGGGGCTTTTCTCCTGGAGGACTGACAGTCCCAGCTGTAAACAGGCCTCTGAGGTTGCTTCCTAGCTATCTGAGCCCAGCTTGGGGAGCTGATGCCCCGACGGGGGGCGAGGGGCACGGCGGGGTGAGTCAGCCTTGTGGCTGTAGGGTCTAGACCTTGGAATTAGACAGGTTCCTGCTCTGCGTCTCGCCTTGGGATCAGAAATAAGTGATTGGATTCTCGGAGCCTCAGTTTCCTTTCTGTGAAATGGGAAGGACCATAGTTCCCTGGGGGAGAGGGCCGCTTCCAGGATTAAGTGGCAGGAATGTGGGCCTTGGTGTCCCCTCCTGGCCCTCCCTGTCTTCCCCTCTCTCACTCTCTCTTTTCCAGCCATACCAACCTCCATGTTCCTCCAACACGCCAGACGTGGTCCTGCCCCAGGGCCTCTGACCGGGCTGCTCCTTCAGCTGCCTTGCCAGGTCCGTGGGCACCAACTTTAAAACATAACAAGTTGCCTAGATGGGCTGGGCCAAGGGACTGCCAGGCAAGGGCTGGGCGGCTGGGAGGAGCGGAGAGGGGCCGGCCCAGGGACGCTGTACCTATGGAAACCGGAACAAAGCCCCAGCCACACAAACACCTGGGCTGTTTTTCTCCCCGCTTGACCAGGCCTGGTGGTCTGGAATGCTGCTGGTGGGTGAGTGCCCAGACCCTTGGGTGGGGGTGGGGGAGTGCTCCTGGGGGGCTTGAGCCCTGCTCTGACGAAGGAGGGAGGTCCGTAAGCAGTAGATGAGTCAGGCAGGTGCAGATTGGAGGCCCCGTGGTGTCCCCTCCTGCTCTGTGGCCTTGGGCAGGTTAGATGCCCCTCTGGTCCTGTTTCCTCATCTGAGGCCTGGGGAGGAGAGGGGCCTTTCAGTTGCTCAGTGATCCTATGCGGTGGGTTCCAAAGGCTCCGGCGCCCCTGCCTGTCCCAGGGGGCCCGGAGAGGGTGCCTGAGGACATAGTTCCAGCTGCTGACGCCAAAATGTCCTCGCGCAGAGGCAGATGCTGAATAATGACTGAAGAGTGTCCTGGTGCAGCCCCAGGGATTAGAGACTTAGTGGGGGTCCTGGAGATGGACAGGCCAGGGCCAGGGCCAGGGGAACCTCCCCGGAGCCCCCCCACCTGAGCCTTCCTGGGAGCCCCGCTGGCTGAGCCCTTGGGATCTTCTTTTTTTTTTTTTTAATATTTTTAAAATGTTTTTTATTTTTGAGAGACAGTGCGAGCAGGGGAGGGTCAGAGAGAGAGAGAGACACAGAATCAGAAGCAGCTCCAGGCTCTGAGCTGTCAGCACAGAGCCCGACGCAGGGCTCGAACCCACGAACCATGAGATCATGACTTGAGCCGAAGCCGACGCTTAACCGACTGAGCCACCCAGGCGCCTTGCCCTTGGGATCTTCTGAGGCCCCATTCTCCAGCCCTCAATTTCCACTTCTGTCCAATGGGTTGGTGGAAATTGGGGAGCATTTCCCTGGGGGAGCCCCCCTCTAGAGGGGCTCATGCTGCACGACTCTGGGGCCTTGGGCTGTCTCTGTCTCTCTGTGGGTGTCAGTTTCCCTGGCTGAACAGTGAGGCCCTCGTATGAGCTCTTGGACTTTCTGCCTCTCTGGTGCTGGGAGGTCATGGGGAGACAGCGGATAGGGTGTGGAAGTTAGTTTAGGTGGGGGGTGTGGGAAGGACTCCTGAGGAGGTGACTTTTGAGCTGAGGCCTGAGTGCCAAGAAGAAAGCAGTCATGTGGAGCCCTGGTGGGAAGGGCATTCCAGTCAGAGGACACAACCCATGCAAAGGCCCTGGGGCAGGCCCAGGCCTGGAGTCTTGGAGGAAGAATGAGGAGGCCCAGGAGACTGGAACAGAGTGAGTGAGGGGTGGAGAGAGGAAGGAAGGGCAGAGAGGGGATGGAGGCTGGGGCGGGTCCCGAATCATCCTGTGGGCAGTCGGGGGAATTTGGGCTTTTATCCTGGCAGAGGACTGGGTCCTGACTCAGATGCACATGGGCGCCCCCTGGTGGTTGCTGCAGGGAGACCTGATGGGGAATTGTGAGAGCAGGATTCTGGGGAGGAAGGGCCCCGGGGACCAGCTCAGACTGCAGAGAGGGGAGGAGGGTCCGCGGCCAAGGCCACATTCCTGCCACAAGACCCTGAAGCCCCTCCACTTGCTGCTAAACAGGGGGCTGTGGTCTCCCAACGCTCGTGCGTGGCGCCCAAGCTCTGCTCCAGCGGAAATCTGGCTTCCACTGCTGCCCGCCCTTGGGGAGGCACCCCGAGGGCCCTGGAGAACCCAGTTTGAGAACCACGGGGGCCCCAGAGCCCTCAGAAGCAGATTCTCTTCTTCCTTTTGCCGCATCTAAAACGGGCGCCCAGTGTGAAGTCCGAGCGATGGCCGGTACCGGCCCGATGCAGTGGGCGCCCTCATGCTGGCAGCGGGAGCCGTGCGGGAGCAGGGACGGTGGGGGCATGCGCTGCCGTGGAAGGAGGCCTGGGCCCCTGAGGCCATCGCGGGCCACCACAGCCAGGGCTGGGGGGGGGGGCCGCCTGGCCCTGTGGAGCTGGTTCATCAATTATTGACACCCTTTGTGTAGGGACATGAAGTATTCATGCGGGGGGCCGGGCTGCGTGGACCCGGGGCCGGCGGCAGCTGGCTCATCCCGCTCTCGGGGGCCACTTGGGGTGCCCGCAGGAACTTACGGTCGGGTCGTTAAACACAGCCGTTATGACAAATGGCAGACTGTGACCCTACACTTAAATATGCAGGTTTTTTTTTCTTATTTTTTTAATGTTTATTTTCTTGAGAGAAAGAGAGACAGCGTGAGCAGGGGAGGGTCAGAGAGAGGGAGACACAGCATCGGAAGCAGGCTCCAGGCTCTGAGCTGTCAGCACTGACCCCGACGCGAGGCTCGAACCCACGAATTGTGAGATCGTGACCTGAGCCGAAGTTGGCCGCTCCACCAGCTGAGCCACCCAGGCAGCTCTACATTTTCTTTTTTTTTCTGGAAAGCTAGTGGCTAAGGATTTTTCAGCTCATGTCTAATGGGAGGTGACACTCACGAAACACCGCTGGGGCAGTGAGGACCCTGGAAGGTTGGATTTCCTGCCCTGGGGCTTCCCTGCGCCCTCCCCACCTCGAGACTCCTGTCCTCCCCGTGCCCAGGGTGCAGAAGCGAAAACGCGCGGCCTGAGGGGCCACCGCAGTGGGACTGTGTCCCAGGGATGTGTGGGTGGGCCACAGTGAGCTCAGGTCGGATGGCAGAGGGCTAGGAGGAGTCCCCCTGCCCCCACTCCCCGGAGCCCCCCACCTGACAGGGCCTGGGCAGCGTTTCAGCCTCATTTCCCGTGAGCATTACCTAACTTGGGGCTACGTTCAGTAGTTGATTAGTCATTCGACAGTCACATGTTGAGAATCCACTGGCATGCAGGGGCTGGGTGCCGTGGACCCCACGGGACGTGTCCTGCCGTGGTGGCCCCGAGCCTCGCTAGGAAGCCTCGGGCATGAGTCAATAGGCTGGTATGACAAACGGTCACGAATAAACGGGTGAGATGGGGGAGACCAGGAAGTGGATGATTTGCGACGTCACGGATGGCCTCTGTGAGCAGGGGGTCCTCTCTGCTGAGGACGCCCCTCCCCTGCCCCAGGGGCACCTTACACGCGGGGACAGTGAGGAGGGGGGTGAGGCGGGAGCTGGCTGAGCAACAGAGAGACTGGGGGACGGGGTCGTGGCTGTACCGGGGGAGAGGTTGGCCCGGCTCCTGAGTTTGGGACCTGAGGGGATTAGCAAGAATGGGGTCCACTGTGGGGGCTGGTGTGTGCCCTTGGCCTGTCCAGGGAGGCTCAGGTAGCCCTGCCTCCGGCCTCTGCCTCGGCTGGTAACAGATGCAGGTTCAAGGTCAGAGTCAGCCGCCAGCTTGTAGGGCATTTGGAGTGTCCAAACTGAGGACGAGGACAAAGTTTGGAGTCCAAATGACAAAGTGGGGTTGGCAGAGGAGGACCGGGCTCTAGGTTTCTGGGGAAGAGTGTGGGGGCAGGGCAAGAGTCAGCAGAGCCAAGGACTCCGTACCTGGACACCCATTTCATAGATAGGAAAGCCGCACTCAAGGGCACGGGGCCTGTCTGCGGCCCCAGTGGGGAGGTGTCCGGGCTGCGGGAGGACAGTGGCACAGTCCTGCCCCAGGGCCTTTGCACCAGCTGTTTCCTCTGCCCAGCTCACTTTTCCCCAGACCTTGTCCTTCCAGGTCCCAGCTCTGGCCGCCCCACCTCAAGAGAGGCTTTCCTGACCACCCTGGCCAAGGTCACCTCTCCATGGCTGTCACCACCCTCCTTGGCCCTTATTTCTTTCTGAAATTATGCTGTTTGTTTTGTGATCACTGGTTTCTGGTGTCCCCTCTTTCCGGCAAAGTTCGGGGCCATTTTGTAAATTTGGAAAGCGTGCTTTTTGCTTCTGATGAAACCAGGATATCTGGCATCGGCGGGGGGGGGGGGGGGGGGGGGGGGGGGGGGGGGGGGGGGGGGGGGGCGCGAGGCAGGGACCGGAGGCACGAGGCATCCAGCCACGCGCCTGGGGCCGCCCCTGGGCCTCACAACCTCCTAATGTTCTGCTGAGTGGGGTTTTGCAGTTTTATTTTTTAACTTAAAAAATTTTTATTTATTTCGGGGTGCCTGGGTGGCTCAGTCGGTTGAGCGTCTGGCTTTGGCTTAGGTCATGATCTCACGGTTCGTGGGTTCGAGCCCCGCGCTGGGCTCTGAGCTGTCAGCACAGAGCCCAATGCGGGGCTCGAACCCATGAACCGTGAGATCATGACCTGAGCTGCAGCCGGACGCTCAACCGACTGACCCACCCAGGTGCCCCAATAACATTTTAATTTATTTTGAGAGAGAACGAGCAAGAGTGAGAGCGAGAGCATAAGTGGGGGAGGGACAGAGAGAAGGAGAGACAGGATCCCAGACACAGAATCTGCGCCATCAGCACCGAGCGGGATGTGGGGCTTGAACAACCAAACTGTGAGATCAGGACCTGAGCCAAGATCCAGAGTCGGGCGCTTAACTGACTGCACCACCCAGGTGCCCCTAAACATTTTTTTTTTTTTGAGAGAAAGGGAGAGAGAGAGCTCGACCCAGGGGGAAAGGCAGAGGCAGAGGGAGAGAGAGGATCTTTAGCTCAGCACAGAGCCGGACATGGGGCTTGACCCCCACACCCTGGGGTCATGACGAGCTGAAATTGAGTCAGTCCCTCAACAGACTGAGCCACCAGGCACCCCTGCACAGTTTTACTACTGGGGGACTACTCCCAAAATGCAGCTCTGGGGTAAACTGAGGAAACGGCGGGGCTCTATCTCTTTACACTCAAGCAAGTTACTATATAGCGCAATGTTGGTTCTAGGACTAGATCCCAGCGACTCACCCCCTCCACGCGGCACCCAGTGCCCGTCCCAGCGGGCGGCCTCCCCCCACCCACAGCCCCTCCAGCAGCCCTCAGTGTGTTCTCCGTATTTAAGAGTCTCTTTATGTTTTGTCCCCTCCATTTGTAAATCTCGTTTTTGCTTCCCTTCCCTTGCGGTCCTCTGTTTTGTATCTTAGATTCCTCATGAGTGAAGTCCTATGATGTCTGTCTTTCCCTGACTAATTTCGCTTAGCATAATACCCTCCAGTTCCATCCACGTAGCTGCAAATGGCAAGATCTTGTACTTTTTCCTTGTCGAGTAATATATATACACACACCACGTCTTCTTTATCCCTTCATCCGCCGACGGACATCTGGGCTCTTTCCTTACCGCGGCTACTGTTGCTAGCGCTGCTGCAAACATTGGGGTGCGTGTGTCCCTGCGAAACAGCACCCCTGTGTCCCTGGGATAAATACCTAGTAGTGCAAGTGCTGGGTCGTAGGATAGTTCCATTTTTAAATTGTTTTCTCTCTTTTTTTTAAAGGTAACAACAGAAATGATTTTATTTTATTCATCATTTCCTTTTTTAAAAAAGTTTACTTATTTTGAGAGAGAGAGAGAGAGAGAATGACTGGGGGAGGGGCAGAGAGAAGGAGAGAGAGAATCCCGTAGGCTCTGCTCTGCCCGAGTGTGCCCTGACTTGGAGCTCGATGTCACCAACTGTGAGAAGATGACCCGGGCCCAGACGGAGAGTTGGACGCTTAACCGACGGAGCCAGCCGGGTGCCGGGTGGAACCCTGTTAGGAATTTGTAGCTCCCTGTCCACCGTGACGCCCCATATGCAAACCACTGAGACTCATTCTGTTCTCAAGTGCGGGGGGCCTGGCCTTTCAAGGTGGGAATCCTTTTTTTTAATGTTTATTTTACACACACACACACACACACACACACACACAGGGCAAGCAGGGGAGGGGCAGAGAGAGAGGGAGACACAGAATCTGAAGCAGCTCCAGGCTCTGAGCTGTCCGCACAGAGCCCGATGGGGGGCTCGAACCCACGGACTGTGAGATCCTAGGTCCAAGCCGGACGCCTCACTGGCGGAGTGCCCTAGGCGCCCCTCAAGGATGGAATTCTTTCTGATCAGCCATGTATCACTGGGCGCCCGGATGTGACTTACAGACCTCAACTTGGGCAGCCCTTTTATTTCTGTCTGTACCACCACATGGGCCAGGAGTTTTAATCCGGATAAATTTATTCACCATTTAAAAAACGAGGCACAAAATGTACATAGGAAGGGGCAGAGGTGTCTAATACGTACACTTCATATGTATCTGCACTGAGTGGGTGGCTTGAGGGGACATAACCCGCATATAAAATTCACGACTTTAAAATGTTCACCTTCCATCCCCCGCCTCCTCCCCCGGCCCCCACAAGGGCCCCTTCCCAGCCTGGATGCACCTGTTCCGGACGGTCCCGCACGAGGACTCCCACCCCGCGGGGCCTCCCGTGGCCGGTCGTGTGTTCAGGCTCCGTCCGCGGGGCGGCGGGGGCGGGCGCCTCGCTCCTGCGCGAGCGGAGGGTCGTGCGCGTGCGCGGTGGGCACGGTCGTCTGTGGATGCGCTGTTTGTCCCTTTACCCGCTGCTGCACAGTTGGGCGGACTCCACTCTGGCCACGTGAGCTGCGCTGCCGTGCACAGGCGCGTGCGAGACGTGTGTGCTCATGTCCTTCGGGCAGGCGCCCGGGAGCGGAATTGCTGGGTCGCGTCTAAGTCTGCGCGTGTTTGCGGACCTGCCAACACCCGGTGCCCCGTTTCCCACTCCCACCAGCCGTGTCCTGGGGCTGCGGTGTCGCCGCACCCCGGAGGACGCTTGCTGTTGTCCATCGCTCTGGCCGCAGCCCTGCCAGCCGGGAGGTGGGGGCAGGGGCGGGGGCGTCGTTATGGTTTTCCTCCCGCCGATGGTGTGGAGCTCACTGACCATTTATGGATCTTCTTTGGAGGAAGGTTAGAGGTGTGCGCGCGCACGTGTGTGTGTAATCGAGATACAATTCACACACGATAGAACGTGCCCTTTCAGAGTGCGGTTTGCTGGGCTTTAGCACACTCAGAGCCGTGCATCCAGGAATCTTGATGGCTTTTTACATTTGTCTGAACATTTTATACAGAACATGGGGTTCCAGACCCCTTCCCTGATCAGCCTGCCTCTATGCCACCTTTATCACCATCTACTTAATATATTTTGTTTAAAAATATTTTATTGGGGAGCCTGGGTGGCTCAGTCGGTTGAGCGTCTGACCATCTCAGGTCATGATCTCACAGCTCGTGAGCTTGAGTCCCGCATCGGGCTCTGTGCTGACAGCTCAGAGCTTGGAACCTTCTTAGGATTCTGTGTCTCCCTCTCTCTCTGCCCCTTCCCTGCTCCCGCTGTGTCTCTCTCTCTCTCGCTCTCTCAAAAATAAACCTTAAAAAAATTTTATTAAGTAATCTCAACATCTAACGTGGGGCTTGAACTCACGACCCCACGATCAAGAGTCGCACGCTCTACCAACTGAGCCAGCTGGATGCCCCCCAAATTATTTTGCTAATGTTGAGGTGGCCTGGCTCTAGAAGGCTGGAATCGCCCAGAAGGCAAGGATGGGATCTCTTTCGGTCCTTCTAGGATCCCCAGTGTCTGGGACACAGTTGGTGCTGCATAAATGCTCACAGCGTGACTGCGTGAAGGTTCCAGCCACGCCCTTGATCCTTTAGCAGGGGCTTTTTCAGCTCTGAGGACAGCGAGGTGCTCTGGCATTTGGCGGGCGGGGACCAGGGACACTGACCGTCTGGTCCCCAAGCCCCTCGGCAGCCTCTGGGAAGGTGCTGCCCCAGAAAGGCTGCCAGGGCACAGCCAGGCCCCCTCCTGGCTTGCCCCCCGCCAGACCTGGTGAGTGCACAGGAAGGAAGGCAGGCCGGGGTTTATTTTTGTCTGTGGCCAGTCCCCTGGGACGGCAGTCATCTCCCTGTCTGGCTGCTTGGATGGGGGGTTCCTGGCAGAACAATGGGTCGGGGAGGCGGCCGCCGCACAGCTGGGCCGGCCCAGGTGTCAGCAGGTCTGGGGACTGTCAGCCAGGGCGGAGGCTCCCTTTTCCTTCTGGGCTTAGGAGGGCGGCCCTGCTGAGGGCCCAGCTCCCCTCCTGAACTCGCACATTCCACCTCAGGACTTGGCAGATCAGAGAGACAAGACTCAGGAACAGAGGGTCCCTCCCAAGGGTCACACAGCGACCGAGATAGGCCGCAAGATCAGGGCTCCAGGGCACTTAGGGTCCAGGTACCTGGGCCTCATGCCTGGACCCAGGGGACGGCCCTTTCCTCTCCGGGCCTCAGTTTGTCCATCTCTAAGCTGGGGAGACCGGACCCAGGACCATGGGGTTCCTTCTTGTTTGTTCGTGGACATCCTTTCCCTCATGCGTTCAACAAACACGGGGCCCCGGGCTGAGTGCCGGGGGCAGCTGTGAGCAGGAGGCCCAGTCCCTGCCGGCACGGTCAGGCCAGGGACATGAGCAATGAAACCAAAGTGTGCAAAGGCAAAATGGAGCCCGCTGGGGCGGCCCCAGGAGCCGCCAGGCACCTGGCCCAGCCTGGGACATCCAGAGATTTGGATGAGTTTACAGGATGAGTATTAGGGAGAGGAGGGGCTCTGACAGAGGGAACAGGATGGAACATTCTAGAGAAACTGGTGGGAAGGCATCTGGGAGGCATAGGCACCCCTTGTGCCAAGCAGTGAGCTTCAGGTTGTTGCTCTTTTTCGAGAGTCTCATAGAGAAGTGGGTCTGTGCGTCGGGGGAGCTTGAGCGGCTGAATTCTAGGCCGTGGCATCCAGCGTCTTGCCCAAGGGAAGCCTGCAGCCTGGGTGGGGGTGAGGGGCCCCAAACTTCTGCCCTAGGGCAGAGCTGGTTCTCTCTCTTCCCCATTTTACAGGTGGGCAAACTGAGGCACAAGGCGGTTATGTTGCTTGGCTGAGTGGTCAGGCCCAGGAGCAGGCCCTAAATCCGGGACTGGATTTGTCACTGAAACCGCTCCCAACCCCCAACACTCAGGGTGACTTGCAGGCGCGAAGCGGGGAAGGTGGAGGGAGTCAGGCGCGCAGAGGCAGGCGGCCGCATGTATTGCTGTGTGGCCTCGGGAAAGTGGCTCAGCCGCTCTGAGCCCGTGTGATTTCTTCAACAGACCTACGGCCAGCCTAACGCGTGGCGGATATGATGAGCCGATCCCAGGCTGCCGGCGCAGGGCCCGCCATGTGGGGCTGAGTCAGGGGCACCCCTGCTCTGGCCCAGGCCCGCATGGCCCCGGGCGCTGGTGACTGGTGTTGGGGGCAGGGAAAGCTCTCCAGTCATCCCGTGGCCACCCTGACCTCTGAGGGCGGTGCAGGAGGGGGGGACTTCTCTCGCTGTGAGCTCGCACAGAGACGGCCTTTGTGGGGGCCCTCCGGGCTGAGTGGGCACCCGTGTGGCATTCCTGTCCGGCTGGCCCGGGGCTGGGACGGGGGTGGCTTCCACCAGCGCAGGGGGC
>PJEM01016386.1:0-25994 GCA_004023845.1 Helogale parvula | reverse complement strand
TCCTTGCCAAGATGGCGCTGGGCTGGAAACTGTTCCTTCCTTTGCGCCAACTGGGGTCGGGATTTAGGCCACCCAGCAGTTATCTACGGAGTGAGTTTCTCCAAGCGCAGTTAAGCGCTCTTTACCTCTTCCCCAGAGACAGTACTATGAGCGTGTTCAGTCTCTCTGTCTCTTGGGCTCCGCGCGCTTCCCCCGCGGTGGGCTGGGGCTGCCACCTCCCCTGCCTGTCTCCGGCTGGCCCGTTTTCCAATCTCCCCAGTTCGCACTCACTCACTCAGGTATCCTTCAGGTTCTCTTCCTTCTGGAGTCCGTATTTTCTCCTTCTGCTCTTGCAGATGAGAGCAGTGTCCTTCTCCTCATATTTCTTAAGATCAGAAGGCTTACAGATGTAATGGATGTGCACAAAGAGACAATGAATTTGTGAACATTAACTCATGGGTGTGAGAGAAAGGGGGGTTTGAAAACATACAGTTTTAGGGGTTTGGGTCGATATAAAACAAAATCCTGGCACCGGGTAGATGGTTGTTAACAGCAGGTGCCTCATCTATTTATTTATCTTAACCAGCCTAGGAGATAAGACAGATAAAGCATGGTACCTCAAGGTCAACAAGGCATCTTTCTTTTGCTAATTAGGTCTGTTGTGGGCAACCTCACCCCACAGCAGTCTATATTCCCTGTTTACCTGTTTATCTAATTTGGTCCTTCCTGTGAATGCAGCTTTCTGCTATAGTACTGAGTTGGGGGGCATTTCTGCCCTGAATACCTAATCTTGTTTACCTAATATACATTTGTACGGGGGGGCTTTGCCCTGCCCTCTCTATACATATTTACTTAATCCTGTTTATGCAAGCTTGGGTGTGAGCATCATATAACTTTGTAATTCTTTATACCTTGTTAACCCATGAGTGCTGGCTCAGGGAATTCCAGGGCTTATTCCCCCACATTTTTGGACGTGGATGCCTGTTCCCTCCCCTGGATTAGGTAGATTCTCAGCTATAGTTTGTTCAAATAAACCTTTTGAAAGTTTTCCTCCTCTTTTTCTGGGACTCCTATGATACAGATGTTGTTTTGTTTCATGGAATCACTTATTACTCAAAGTACTCTCTCATGATCTAGTAATTTTTTACATCTTTTTTTTCAGCTTCATTAGTTTCCGTGATTTCATCTTCTGTTTCACCTATTATCTCCTCTGCTTTTTTCAATCCTCACTGTCATTGTATCTAGTTTATTTTGCATCTGAGTTATAGGATTTTTAATTTGTCCTGACTAGTTCTTAGGTTTTTGACCTCTGCTACAAGGGTTCCTCTGGTATCTGGTATACATGCATGAGGGATCTCAGCCCTCACTGTTCAGTCAGCCCTCACAGAATAGCAAGGGAAGTCAGCTTGCCATGTGCCTCAAGTGATCCTGTGCCTTCTTGTTGTTCGTCTGGAATTCAAAACCTGAAGTCTTTTTATAAAAATTTTATTTATTTTCCTCTTATAGTTTATTGTCAAGTTGGTTTCCATTTAACACCTAGTGGTCATCCGCACCAGTGCCCTCCTCCATGCCCATCACCCTCTTTCCCTTCTCGCCCTCCCCCATCAGCCCTCAGTTTGTTCTCAGTATTCAAGAGTCTCTCATGGTTTGCCTCCCTCCCTCTCCCCAACTATTTTCCCCCTTCCCCACCCTATAGTCCTTTGCTAAGTGTCTTCTGGTACACTTATGAGTGAAAACATATGATATCTGTCCTTCTCCACCTGACTTATTTCACTTAGCATGACACCCTCGAGTTCCATCCACGTTGCTACAAATGGCCAGGTTTCATTCTTTCTCATTGCCACGTAGTATTCCATTGTATATATAAACCCCATCTTCTTGATCCACTCATCGGGTGATGGACATTTAGGCTCTTTCCATAATTTGGCTATTGCTGAAAGTGCTGCTATGAACATTGGGGTACATGTGCCCCTATGCATCAGCACTAGAAGAAATTTTTCTCAAATATTATATTTCCAATCTGTCAAAATGTCTGACATGTTCAATATTTGGAACTTAAAGTAATTTTATTGACGTTTGCCTAAGTATGCTGATGCTTGATTATTGTGGTATATTGTTTTTAGGAAATCCGTCTACTAACCAGATATATTTGGTTTTCTTTGCAGAAACAAAACACTAGATACACCTGAAAGTTCATGGCAATCTTACAGTTAATTTACGTAATATTAAATTATATAAAATGAGTTTCACATATATGTTTGGATTCGGTGGTTTTGAAAGGCCATTGATTTACTGTTTTCTTTTTTGTATTCATTTTCAGTGACAGCTAATTGATTAGTGAAAAATTCTAGTAGAAAGAATGTTATGGAATATATTTCTTTCTTTGCTGAAGCAAAAGCAGTGTGTCCCAAATGTTAACCATATAGGTTTTAAACACCTGAATTGATTTTTGCATAGCGCCTTCCGTGGGGGTCGCCTGCGTGTTTGTTTGTTGATTGTTCTTTCTTGTCTCTCTGTAGCAACACTTCCATTCCCTGGGGCTGTTTATTTGTATTCTTTCTTCTAGAGACCGTCCGTGCTGTCTTTGCAAAAGTCTTTCTACCTGGATATTGTCTGCCAAATTCATATTTAGAGAAACATTCAGCTCCAGTGCCATGCACTTCATGAGTGTGTTTCTATTTCCTCCAAATCAGACTCACTCATTACTTTTCTTAAGAACCTTTCTTTGTTGCACTTACCATTAGTACTAAGTAACTTAGCACTCAGGTTAGATAGTTTGGGGATGGATATTCTATAATTATATTATGCAATGTTGTTTTCCCAAACTGATAAAAATATGTGAACTTTAGTTATGTATATGGTCTTCCATTTTTGTTTGTAATACTGGAGCAAGGGAGCACAAAATTAATTTTGTTAATCAGATTCATCATTTGCTTGCCTTTTCTTTATCTTTCTTTTTCTCATTAAGCTTTTTATTTTAATTTCAGTATAGTTAATATACAGTGTCTTATTAGTTTTGGGTGTTTAATATAGTGATTCATCAATTCTATACATCAAGCTGCAGTGCTCATCATGACAACTGTACTCTTAATCCCCTTGACCTATTTCAGCATCCTTCCACCTGCCTCCCTTCAGGTAAGCATTGTTTTAAATGCGTACCCTCAGCTAAAGTTATTTTTTAAGAACATTTTGTACTTGAAGCATACTTTAGAATTCATGGTTCTAAAAGATACATATAAAACATTCCATCCAAGAAAAATAGAATACATATTTTTTTCAAGCACACACAAAAGAATCCCCTGGTTAAATAACATAAAAAAAGACATACCGAATACTGCTTGTTGAAGAAGAATGAAATCATACCATGCATATCTCCCAGCCACAATGGTACAAAACTAAAGAGGAATAGTAAAACAAGCTGGAAAACTTATAATGTAAATATTTAATATGTAAGTATGAAATAACACACTACTCTAAAAACAGTGGGCCAAATAAGAAATCAAATGGACAATAAGCTATTAAAAAAAAAAAAAGAAATCAAATGGCAAATCAAAATGTGTCTGAAAACAAAAAGAAAACACAATATTCCAAAATGTATGGGATACAGCAAAGGTAGACGTTAGAGTAAAGTTTTCCAACAAATGCCTGTGCTAAGAAAGAAAGTTTAAGGGCACCTGGGTGGCTCAGTTGGTTAAGCAACTGGCTCTGGATTTCTGCTCTGTTCATGGTCTCATGGTTTGTGAGTTTGAGTTCTGCACTGGGTTCTGTGCTGATAGTGCAGAGTCTGCCTGGGATTCTGTCTCCCCCTCTCTCTGCCCACCCCCCACTTGCTCTCTTTCTCTCAAAACAAATAAAAATAAACTTAGAAAAAGAAAAAATTCAAAAAAACCTTCCAACTTACTATCACACCACAAGGAACTAGAAACAGTGGAAACTTAGCTGAAATTCAGTAGAGGAAGGAAATAGGTAGGAAAAACTGGAAATAAAATAGACACCAGAATAAACAGTAAAAGTAGTGACCAGTTTTTTTAAAAAAATTAACAAAATTGGCAATGGTTTAACTACATCAAATAAGAAAAAAAGAGAGGAAACATGAAAACAAAAATGAGAAATGGAAGAGAAAACAATGCATCAGATAACCAGAGAAATACATAGTGTGATGACAGATTGCTATAAATAATTACAAACTAACAAATCAGATAACTTAGAAAATAACCAAGATATGTTCATTTTAGCCACTCTGACTGGTGTGAGGTGGTACGTTGGTGTGGTTTTGATTTGTGTTTCCCTGGTAGATGCTGATGAGGATGTGGAGAGACGGGCACCCTCCTACACTGTTGGTGGGAATGTAAACTGGTGCAGCCGCTCTGGAAAACAGGGTGGAGGCTCCTCAAAAAACTATCCATAGAACTCCCTTATGACCCAGCAACAGCACTGCTAGGGATTTACCCAAGGGATACAGACGTGCTGATGCATAGGGGCACATGTGTACTTTCAACAATAGCCAAATTATGGAAAGAGCCAAAATGTCCATCAACTGATGAATGGGTCAAGAAGATGTGGTTTATCTATACAACGGAATACTACATGACTATGAGAAACAATGAACTCTGGCCATTGATGGCAACGTGGATAGAACTCGAGGGTGTCATGCTAAGTGAAATAAGTCAGGCAGAGAAGGACAGATACCATATGTTTTCACTCCTAAGTGTAACAGGAGAAACTTAGCAAAGGACTATGGGGAGGGGTAGGGGGAAGATAGTTGGGGAGAGGGAGGGAGGCAAACCATGAGAGACTCTTGAATACTGAGAACAAACTGAGGGCTGATGGGGGAGGGGGAGAAGGGAAAGAGGGTGATGGGCATGGAGGAGGACACTTGTGGGGATGAGCACTGGGGGTTACATGGAAACCAACTTGACAAGAAACTATAAAAGAAAAAATAGAAAAAAGAAAATAACCCAGATAATTTCCAAAAATACACAGGTTGCCAAAATTGAATCAAGGATCTTGAAGCCAAGAAATAGGAAATCATCTTAGACCAATAATAAGAATGAAAGTTGAATTAGGAATAAAACCTCACCCAGCATAGAAAAGCACAAGACCACATGATTTCATTGGTGATTTCTAGCAAATATTAAAAAAAATTTAATGACAATCTTTATCAAAATTTTACAAATAATAGAATGGAGGAACAGATTCAGAATGATTCCATGTAGCCAGTACTACCCTGATACCAGAACAGGATAAAAAAAAAAAAATACAAGATTTTAAAAGTCTAGGTTGTCTGATGTAACTATTGCCACTCTGGTTTCTTTTGGTTGCTATTTGCATAATAGATGTCTCTCTACTCTCTCACATTCAATCTACAGGCATCTTTAGGCTTAAAATGAGTTTCCTATGGGCAGCATCCAGGTGGGTCTTATTTTTTCATCCATTCTGACAACCTATGTCTTTAAAAATTTTTTAATTTATTATCAACATTTTTTAAAACATTTATTCAGTTTTGAGAGACAGAGAGAGAGACAGAGTATGTGTGCAGGAGGGACAGAGACAGAAGGAGACATAGATTTCAATGTAGGCTCCAGACTCTGAGCTGTCAACACAGAACCTGAGGAGAGGATCGAACTCTCGAATTGCGAGATCATGACCCGAGCCAAAGTTGGATACTTAACTGACAGAGCCACCCAGATGCCTCCTTAATTTTTAAAAATTTAATATTTATTTTCCAATGTGAAAGAGCACAAACAGGCAGAGGCAGAGAGTGAGGGAGACAGAGAATTGGAAACAGGCTTTAGTCTCTGAGCTATCAGCACAGAGCCCAATACGGGGCTTGAACTCATGAGCTGGGAAATCATGACATGAGCTGAAGTCCGATGCTCAACCGACTAAGGCCACCCAGGTGCTGAAGTCGGATGCTTAGTCAACTTAGACACCTGGATGCCCCCAACCTGTCTTTTGATCAGAGCATTTTAGTCCATTTACATGCAAGGTAATGATTGATAAATAGCTATTTATTGGCATTTTATTACTTCTTTTGTCATTATTTCTGGAGATTTTCACTGATCTTTTCTTACATTTGTCACTGTTGGTCTCTTCTTTCCACTAAAAGAGTCCCCTTTAATATTTCCTGCAGAGCTGGTTTAGCGGTCACTAACTCCTTTAGTTTTTGTTTGGGAAACCCTTTATCTCTCCTGTTCTGACTGATAGTCTTGCTGGATAGAATATTGTTGGTGGCAGATTTTTCCCATTCAGGGTTTTGAATATATAATGCCACTCCCTTCTGGCTTGCCAGGTGTGTGTTGAGAAATTTCCAACTAGCCTTCTGGGTTTTCCCTTATAATGTGAATTCTTGTATGTTGCTGCTTTTAAGATTTTTCTTTATGACTATATTTTGCAAATTTAATTACAATATATCTTGGTGTTGGCCTGCTTTTGTAGAATTTGTTGGGAGTTCTCTGTGCCTCCTGGATTGGGTGTCTGTTTACTTCCCAAGATTAGGGAAGTTTTCAGCTCTTTTCTTTTCTTTCTTTCTTTCATTTTTTAAAATGCTTTATTTATTTTTGAGACAGAGAGAGACAGAGCATGAGCAGGGAATGGCAGAGAGAGAGAGGGAGACAGAATCGGAAGCAGGCTCCAGGCTCTGAACTGTTAGCACAGAGCCCGTCGCGGGGCTGGAACCCACAGACCGTGAGACCATGACCTGAGCTGAAGTCGGAGGCCTAACTGATTGAGCCACCCAGGCGCCCCTCTTCTTTCTTTCTTTCTTTTGTTTTTTTTTTTTTAAGGATTTCATTGTTTTTAAAAATTTTTAATGCCTTTTTATTTTATTTTTAAGAGAGAGTGACAGAGAGTGAACTGAGGAGGGGCAGAGAGAGGGAGGAAGACACAGAATCTGAAGCAGTCTCTAGGCTCCAAGCTGTCAGCACAGAGCCTGATGTGGGGCTCGAACCCACGAACTGTGAGATCATGACCTGAGCTGAAGTTGGATGCTTAACTGACTGAGCCACTCAGGCGTCCCTCAGCTCTTATTTCTTTAAGTCACTTTCTGCCGCCTTAAGTCCTTTCTCTCTCTCTTCTTCTGGAACTACTAAAATATGAATGTTACTATATTTGATAGAATCACTTAATTCTCTTAAGCCTATTCTTATGATTCCTAATTCTTTCTCTTTCTTATTCAGCAGTATTTTCCATTATTTTCTCTTCTATATCACTGGTTCATTCCTCTGTTTCTTCCACCTGCTGTTCATTTCATCAGGATCTCATTTATTGCATTCTACCTCTTTTATTGATTCTTTTATTAACTTCTTTATCTCTGTGGAAAGGGTGTCCCTGATGTCTTCTATTCTTTTCTCAAGCCCAGTGAATATCCTTATGATTGTTGCTTTAAATTCTCCATCAGCCATGTTACTTGTATATGTCTCAGATCACTGGCTGTGTTCTTATCTTGTTCTTTCATTTGCATTTTGTCTAAGTCTGCCTTCTTCTCTGTGTTAGAAAAGCTCTTATGTCTCCTTCTTCTGAAAGTAACGGACTTATGAAGAAGTGAGATATGCCAAGTGAAATAAGTCAGGCAGAGAAGGGCACATACCATGTGTTTTCACGTATAAGTGTAGCAGGAGAAACTTAACAGGACCATGGGGAAGGAGGAAGGGGGAAATAGTTAGGGAGAGGGAGGGAGGCAAATCATGAAAGACTCTTGAATACTGAAAACAAAATGAGGGCTGAAGGTAGAGGGGGAAAGGGAAAAGGTGGTGATGGGCATGGAGAAAGGCACTTGTGGGGATGTGCACTGGGTGTTTTATGGAAACCAACTTGACAGTAAACTATAGAAAGAAAGTATTATTGTAAAACAAAAAAAGGAGATTCGATGTACAATTATTTGTACATTGCGATGTTACATGCGCCTCTCAAAGTAAATGAAACCATCCATCCAGTTCTCTATTTCTGGAGATACAAGTAGTAATATAGAAAATACGAAAGTAGATAAATAAAGCAATTCCTAGGGTTCTTGAGAATAAATCACATGCCTTCACGTTTATGTTTTACAGCCTCTTAGTGTTATATTACAAACAGAAATAAGCATTCCTCATGACCCATTTTCCCTCAAGATATGCCAATGATTAGAATCATAAAAGAGCTAAGTAGGATGGGTATAGTATGGTTTCCTTCCACAGAATGTTATATACAGGAACTCTGTATTAATTCTCTCTATGATCTAGGAATTACTTGCCTCAGTGGAAATTACCCACCAACAGTGCATGAGGATTCCTTGATCTCCATATCCTCACTGACACTTACTTCTTGCATTTTTTATTTTAGCCATTCTGACAGATGTAAAGTGATCTCCTATTGTGGTTTTAATTTGCATTTATCTGATGATTAGTGATGTTGAGCGTCTTTACATGTGTGTTGTCTACCTATTTATTTTCTTTTGAAAAATGTATATTAGGGTTCTCCACCCATTTATAAATTGGATTCCTTTTGGTGTTGAGTTCTTTATATATTTTAGATATATCATTTAGATATATCTTCTCCCATTCAGTAGTTTGCCTTCCTGTTTTGTTGATTGTTTCCTCTGCTGTGCAAACCCTTTCAATTTTGTTGTAGTCTCAGTAGTTTAATTTTGCTTTTGTTTCCCTGATCAGATGGGACATATTTTAAAAGATGTTTCTGTGGCTGATGTCAGAAGATTTACTATCCTCATGCACTGTGGTGGGAATGCAAATTGGTACAGCCACTGTGGAAAACAGTATGGTGTTTCCTTGAAAATTAAAAATAGAATTACCTTATGATCCAGTTATTCCAGTAGAAATATTAATTTGAAAAAATATATGCACCCCATGTTTACTGCAGCATTATTCGGAATAGCCAAGATATGGAAGCAATCCAAGTGCCAATTGATAGATTAATTGATAAAGAAGATGTGGTATATATACACAATGGAATATTAGCTATAAAAGCACAAAATATTGCCACAAAATCCACCATAACATGGTTGAGTTAGAGCATGTAATGCTAAGTGGAGTAAGTCAGTCAAAGAAAGACAAATACTGTATGATTTCACTTGTGTAGAAGTTAGGAAACAAATGAACAAACAAAGAAAAGAAAGAGGTAAATAAAAAATGGACTCTTAAATATAGGGAATTAGTAATTTCTAGAAGGGAGGTGAGTGAGGAGATGGGTGAAATAGATAAAGGGGAATAAAAATACACGTGATGAGCATTGATAAATGTGTAGAATTGTTGAATCACATTGTACACCTAAAACTAAAACTACGTACATTGTGTGTTAATTGTACTGGAAGAAAACAACTCAAGATAATTAGAAAATGTATTTCATTGCCTTATCCAGGGTAAGAGTTTTATGACCTTTGTTTCCTCTTAGATATTGTAGATTCATGGTCAGCTCTCACCAGCTTCCTCAGTGCATTCTTCATGTCCTTATTCCGCAGGGTATAAACTAGAGGGTTAAGACTGGGAGTGATGATCGTGTAAAAGAGAGTGAGGAACTTTCCCTGGTCTTTGGAGACACTGTTACCTGGTTGTAGGTACATGTAGATAATAGTTCCATAGAAGATAGACACGACCGTGAGATGAGATCCGCAGGTATTAATTGCTTTTTGTCGGCCTTCCTTTGACTTTATTCTCAGCACAGCTTTGGCGATGTAGCCATAGGATATCAGAATGAGGCCGAGCGGTGTAAGGACAATGACAATACCCAAAGCAAAAACAGACATTTCGACTGACGTGGTGTCTATACACGCTATCTTGACCATAGCTGGCAACTCACACAGGAAGTGGTCCAGAAGGTTGGTTCCACATCGAGGCAGATTCAGAGTGAGTGTACATAATAAAACAGAATTGGCCAAACTAATGCTCCAGACTGTGATTATCATCTTGAGACAGAGACGTGGGTTCATGATGACCAAATAATGCAAGGGCTTACAAACAGCCGTGAAGCGGTCATAGGACATAACGGCTAGGAGGAGGCACTCCGCGGAACCCAACCACATGTAGATGTAGAGTTGGGTGACACAGCCCACATAGCTGATGGTCTTGTCAGGTCCCCACAGGTTAACCAGCATCTGCGGGACGATGCTGGTGGTGAAACATAGATCCAGGAAAGACAGGTTCCTGAGGAAGAAATACATCGGTGTGTGGAGACGGGCATCCAGGAGAGATGCAAGGATGATGGCCGTGTTGCCCACCCACGTAGTGAAGTAGAAGAGAGTGACAGCTCCTGATAGGACCATCTCCAGCTTGGGATGGTCCGAGAAACCAAGCAGAATAAAACCGTGTAGAGAAGTGTAATTGTTTTGTCCCATAGTCCTTCAGTGGCCAAATCCTAGGATGAGAAAGGCAGAAGGAGATGATGGGGTATATGGATGAAGGTGAAGATGAGGAGGAACAGGCAGAAAAAGAAGAGAAGGAGAAGGAGGAGGATAAACTTGTCAGCACAGACCACATAATTTAAATAAATACAAACTAGAACATGGGAAATATTTAAGTTAATAATTAATAATTAATAATTTAAAAATACCCAATGGTATTCACCCATTGGAGAAAGTAAATATTATAGCCAGGTAATCTGGTAAGTATTGTAGATCTTATTATGGTGTTTGATTTAATATTACATTTTTATTTAGGTGAGCTTGCAGTGTTTACTCTTAAACTCAAGATCTAAAATTTGTCACGTATAAATTTAGAAGTTTGAAATAGATGTGTTTTAAAGTGATGTCTTTATCTACCAATCTTGTTTGCTTGGTATAGTGAACACATTATTTTTTGGTCAGGGCATTTACCTATAAAATGTAATTATTTTGCCTATGTCAGCATGAGGAAAAGAGTATTTCTTTTCTTTCATATCTTAGTGAGCAGCACCATTGATGTCTGGTTTCTTATGCAGGAGATATGGCCTTTATCCTTGGCACCGTATGGCTCGATCCCAGTATCTAAGTTATCACTGAAATGGTAAATTTAAATGCAAGTTATATTTTAACTATCCTCTCACATTTAGGAAGCTTCCACAATCATTACCCTAATCTAAGCCACTATTGTTTCTTTAAAATTTTTTTTTAACTAACTCTAATTTTTAAAATAACTCTGCAAGTTATTTGGGTGTTTGCTCCCAGATACCTTACTGAGCACTTCTGGGGTTAGATTTCTCATTTCGAAAATAAGGAAAACAACATTGCTTGGGTTCAAGATCAACTGAATCATGAATCTCCTTGAACAATGGTTGAAATATATCACATCTCCATAAATATTAATTACTACAATTGTTACGAGAAGAAATTGCAATGTACCACGTAGGTAATAGTTTAACAGCCTGCCATCGTACTTGGTAATCTTTAAGAGAGTGTGTCTGAGTCTGTTGCTTTCCAGTTTCTCCATGCTGCCTAAAACATTCCCCCAATACCTGTCTATCCAAGTATCTGTGTATCTATGTATCCATCTATCTCTGTCTATCTACCATTTACCTATTCTCTCATATTTATACATAATTTTCAAAGAAAAGAACACTTGTCATACTATGAATAACAGTGTAAAATCACTTAGAGTTATTAGTTAGCATTTTCTTACATTAAAAACATATGCTGGTGTTTTTGGAGTTGCCTGAATAGGAGGAGAGAAGGTGGCAGACAAGTGGAAAAGATCTGTGATTTATATAGTAACAAATAACAGGTACATTCAGTTTGGCGAAAAGTAATTTAAGACATTAGTTTCTGTTGTAAGGAGTAATATGCTCAGCCTTATTCAGTAGTGTGATCCGCGTAGAGCTCCTGTAGACAATCATGAGGACATCAGAATTACCCAAAATTTTAACAGTTGAATAGATGATCAGTAGTCCTCCATAGAGTTCTACTACTGAGATTAAAAATAGGTCTAGCAGGAAAACAAGAGAGACCTAATGGAGAACCGGGCGGGGGGGGGGGGGGGGGGGGGGGGGGGGGGGGGGAGAGGAGGGAGAGAGAGTTGGGGAGAGAGAGGGATGCAAAACTTGAGAGACTATTGAATGCTGAAAATGAACTGAGAGTTGAAGGGGAAGGGGGAGGGGGGAAAGAGGTGGTGGTGATGGTGGAGGGCACTTAAGGGGAAGAGCACTGGGTGTTGTATGGAAAACAATTTGACAATAAAATATTATGGAAAAAAATACAACCTCTTATTGCTGAAGCTGTAGTAACACCCAGAAAACTTATATTTAAAGATAACTTTAAAAAACTCTTTTAAGCAAAAAGATGGGTGCCTGGGTGACTCAGTTAAGCATCTGACTCTTGATTTCAGCTCAGGTCATTATCCACGGGTCATGGGATAGAGCCCCAATCAGGACTGTGTCATGCATGGAGCCTGCTTGAGATTCTCTCTCTTTCTGTTTCTCTTGCCCACTCATACTCTCTCTCTCAAAAAAAAATTACTAAGAAAAAAATACACATTTAAAATTAACCATTAAATGTCAAACTGGTGTCCCTGTTTTCCTTTGTGTGTCTGTAGATATAGTACAAAAATATACAGTACACTATCTATCATGGCATTTCAAATCTGCTTCCTAGATATTATTAAGAAAATACTTCAAACTGGGACATGTTTAGAAGAACTGAATATACTGGCTAATATAGTTATTTTGAGAGTCATTTGGTGATTTCTTCAGAGTTAGCTTTTCAAGGGGCACACCTGGGTGGTTCAGTCAGTTGAGAATCTGACTTCAGCTCAGATCATGATTTAGGGTTCATAGGTTTGAGCCGCCGATGAAGCTCTGTGCTGACAGCTCAGAACCTGGAGCCTGGTTCTTATTCTGTGTCTTCAGTCGCTTTCTGCCCCTCCCCCACTAATGCTCTGTCTGTCTGTCTGTCTCTGTCTGTCTCTCTCTCTCAAAAGTAAATAAACATAAAAAAAAAAAAGAATTAGCTTTTCAAGAATCATGATTTGAGCCTGGATTCTGGCATTGACCAAGTTCAATAAAAGAAGAGAAAAACAACTCTCTGAAATATATTGCACACTGTCACACATCTTTTTTGTTTTAATTTTTATTTACTTTTGGGAGAGATACAGAGTATGAGCAGGGAAGGGACCGAGAGGGAGACAGAATACAAAGCCAACTCTAGGCACTGAGCCCTCAGCACACAGCCTGATGAGGGGCTTGAACTCCCAAACCGTGAGATCAAGAACTCGGCTGAAGTTGGCTGCTTACCCAACTGAGCTACTCAGGCACCCCTGTCACCCATCTTTTTGGCTCTGTCATGTCAGAGCAGGTAGATGAATAGTACTTACTTGCATTGACAGACAAGTTGGTGTGTGTAATAGTGCCTTACCTCCGACTAAGAGAAAACCTCAGTTAAAATTATATGAAAGCAAAAATGAAAAGTCTATTAAAATAAAAGTCAGTGCAATGCTGTTATTTCCTTAGCTACTTCCATTATCGCTATGGCCTTCAAAGATTAATTCAGGAAGGGAAAAAGCCTTCTTCCTATTAAAACTCTGACATTGGAAATCTTCAAATAATTTTTCCTGCACACTATGGGATTCAGAGACAGATCTGTTTCCTTCCCACCTGCACAGTCCTCCTGCATAAAATAGTGTATTTCAGTCCTTCATTTCCCATTTAATCTACATGTCCCCGTTACATTTCTGGTGGATCAAAATGTCTGAAATCACACATCAAGAAGTGGTTTCATGTCCTCCTCTTCTAGTGGAGAAAGATTTAATCTTCCATAATAGAGCTAAAAGGGAGGATGTCTCTGCAGAGACATACGATATTGATTTGTTCTAAGAATTCTGCAAAGAAAACCTGAAGAATCAGTCCATATCAAAGTTCATTTTCTCTTACCTCCCACAAGTTGTTTTAGCAACCCAGACACGCTCTTTTCCAAGAGAGACTGAAGATGAACATCACTGTGATCCAGAGACACTTCTGCTGATACTCTGCTTCTTGACCAGTGAGGAGCCCACAGGGTGTGGAGAGCTAAGCGGGAGCTGCCCAGCCCTGCGGCTCCTTCTTGTCTGCCCTGCAGTGTGGCTGTGAGTCCTGCTGGTCCCCAAGCGGTTAAAGCTCATTCTGGACAAGACTCCGCCTTCCTGAACATGTTACTTCATGTAAGGAGATGAAACTCGTCATAGATTCTTGCTCCTCATTCTGACTGAAAAAAAAAAAAAACCCAAACAAACCCTGCAAATAGGTTTTAGTCCTCGAGGCACATTAGAAAAGCATTAATTCAGTTTAAGAAGAGAGCAAAATTTCGCACTATTGCCTGAAAGCCCAGGTCACGAAAAAGATTTCCTAAACCATTGACCTGCATCCACTGTGTAAAGTGGCAGAAAAAAAGCAGTTCATGAAGAGGTTCTGGAATTAGATAATATCTTGATGTTTCACTAGGAGAAATGTAATAGATGCAAAAGTTATGCCGATGTGAAGGAAAGCTATAGGACAGGGGAATGAGAAAATGTATATTCAGAATTTTTCTCTAGGTAGTAAATGTGTTAAAGATAAAATTTGCCGCTAAATGTGCATTTCAAACACTAGAATTACAGTAGAAATTAAACTATAAGCCTTATTTTTTTATTCTCAAGTAATTTTTTTCAATGTCATATGGTAGTTCTATTTTTAATTTTTTGAGGAACCTCCATACTGTTTTTCTCTGTGGCTGTACCACTTTATTTTTTTAGTAGTTTATTGTCAAATTGGTTTCCATACAACACCCAGTGCTCTTCCCCACAAGTGCCCTCCTCCATTACCACCACCTCCCTTCCCCCTCCCACTCCTCCTTCAACCCTTGGTTTGTTTTCAGTATTCAATAGTCTCTCAGGTTTTGTGTCCCCCTCTCTCCCCAACTCTCTTTTCCCCTTCCCCTCTGTCCCCATGGTCCTCCATTAGGTTTCTCCTGTTCTCCTGTTACACCTATGCTCAAGTAATTTAACATACAATGTTGTTTTGGCTCCAGGAATAGAACCCAATAATTCATCTCTTAGGCATGACACCTAGTGCTCATTCCAACACGTGTCCATCTTAATACTCATCATCCATTTCCCCCTTCCCCCAGACCCCCCATCAACCCTTAGTTTGTTCTCTGTATTTAAGAGTTTCTTATGGTTTGCCTCCCACATTGTTTGAAACTGCTTTTTACCCTTCCCTTCCCCCATGGTCTTCTGTGAAGTTTATCCAGTTCTACATATGTGTGAAAACATATGGCTTCTGTCTTTCCAAGACTGACTTATTCACTTAGCATAATGCCCTCCAATTCCATCCATGTTGTTGCAAATGGGAGGATTTCTTTCTTTCTCATTGGCAAGAGGTAATCCATGGTATATATAAACTATATCTTTATCCATTCTTGAGTGGATGGAAATTTGGGCTCTCTCCAAATTTGGCTGTAAGTGATAGAAGAGCTATAAATGTTGTGATGCATGTGCCTCTTTAAATCATTATTTTTGTATTTGGGTGGTAAATTCCCATTGGCGCAATTTCTGGGTTGTAGGGTAGTTCTATTTTCATAATATAATGTTTCGTTATATTTTAATATTTTTCAGAATGGCTGCAACAGTTTTAATTCCCACCAACAGTGCAAGAAGGTTCCCTTTTCTCCACATTCTTGCCAGCACTTGTTTCTTGTATTGTTAATTTTAGTCATTTTGACAGGTATGAGGTGGTATCTCGTTCTGGTTTTGGTTTGTGTTTTTTTGATGTTGAGTGATGTTGAGCATCTTTCCATGTGTCTGTAGCCATCTGTATGCCTTCTTTGGAAGAGTGTCTATTCATGTCTTCTGCCTATTTCTTCACAGGATTGTTTGTTTTTAAGGCGTTGAGTTTGGTCAGTATTTTACAGGTTATGTCATTTGAAAATCTCTTCTCCCATTCTGTTAGTTGCCTTTTAGCATTGATTGTTTCCTTTGAAGTACAGAAACTTTATCTTGATGAGGACCCAATAGTTTAATTTTGCTTTTATTTCCTTACCTTTGGAGATGTTTCGATTAGGAAGTTACTGCAACTGAGGTCAAAGAGGTTGTTGCCTATTTTCTCCTACAGGATTTTCATGGCTTCCTGTCTCAAATTTAGGTCTTCCATCCATTTTTAGTTTATTTTTGTGTATAGTGTAAGAAAGTGGTCCAGTTTCATTCTTCTGCATGATGTTGCCAATTCTCCCAGCACCATTTCGTAAAGATACTGTCTTCCCATTGGATACTCTCCTGCTTTGTTGAAGATTAGTTGGTCATACATTTGTGCATTTAATTCTGGGTCCCCCTAATCCTGTTACACTGATCTATGTGTCTGTTTTTGTGTTAGTACCGTACTGTCTTGTTGATTACAGCTTTAAGGTAGAGGCTAACATCTGCAATTGTGATGCTTCCCACTTTGTTTTTCTTTTTCAACATTACTTTGGCTATTCGGGGTCTTTTGTGGTTCCATGCAAATTTCAGTATTGTTTGTTGTAGCTCTGTGAAGAATGCTGGTGCTATTTTTATTGGTACTGCATTGGATATATAGATTTCTTTGGGTAGTATCAACATTTTAACAATATTTATTCTTCCAATCCATTGGGATTTGATGTTTTCCCATTTCTTTGTGTCTTCTTCAATTTCTTTCCTAAGTTTTCTATAGTTTTCAGCATATAGATGTTTTTTTACATCTTTGGTTAGGTTTATTCCTAGGTATTTTATGTTTTTTTCTTCATTCTGTTTATTTTGCTTTAAAATCATGTAAAGCATGAGATATGAGGATGTACGTTAACAATTTTTTACACAATCTCAAATCTAGTTATGCCCCTCAAATATTTTGGTTTCCCTTGAAAATTTACACGTTTATCAACCAACACATTTATAATTTTATAACTTTATAGTTTATTGTCCAGTTGATTTCCATATCATATCCAGTGCTCTTCCCAAGTGTCCTCCTCCATAACCATCACCCCTTCCCTTTTTCCCCCTTCCCCTTCAGCCCTCAGTTTATTTTAAGTATTCAAGTCTCTCATGATTTGCCTCCCTCCCCCTCCCTAACTCTTTTGACCCCCTTCCCCTCTTCATGGTCCTCTGTTAAGTTTCTCCTGTTAGAACTATGAGTGAAAACATATGGTATCTGTCCTTCTCTGCCTAACGTATTTCGCTTAGCATGACACCCTCGAGGTCCATCCACGTTGCTATGAATGGCCAGATTTAATTCTTTCTCATTGCCAAGTAGTATTCTATTGTGTATATAAACAACATCTTCTTTTTTGTTTGTTTTCAGATCTCCTTTATTTTCTTTTACTTATAGTTTATTGTCAACTTGGTTTCCATGTAACACCCAGTGATCTTCACCACAAGTATTCTCCTCCATAACCATCACCCCCACCCTCCTGCCCCTTCAGCCCTCAATTTGTTTTCAGATTTCAAGAGTCTCTCATGATTTGCCTCTCTCTCTTTCCCTAACTCTTTCCCCCTCTTCCCCTTCCCATGGTCCCCAGTTAGTTTCTCCTGTTAGACCTATGACTGAAAACATATGGTATCTGTCCATCTCTGCCTGACTTATTTCGCTGAGCATGACACCCTCGAGTTCCATCCACGTTTCTACAAATGGCCAGATTTCATTCTTTCTCACTGCCATGTAATACTCCATTGTGTTTATAAACAATATCTTTTTGATCCATTCATCAGTTCATGGACATTAGGCTCTTCCCATGATTGGCGATTGTTGAAAGTGTTGCTATGAACATTGGGGTACATGTGCCCCTAAGCATCATCACTTCTGTATCCCTTGGATTAATGTCTAACAGTGCTATTGCTGGGTCATATGGGAGTTCTACTGATAGTTTTTTGAGGAACCTCCACACTGTTCTCCAGAGCGGTTGTACCAGATTACATTCCCACCAACAGTGTAGGAGGGTCCCCATTTCTCCACGTCCTTGCCAGCATCTTATAGTCTCTTGATTTGTTCGTTTTGCCACTCCGACTGGCGTGAGGTGGTATCTCAGTGTGTAAACCACATCTTTTTGATCCATTCATCAATCGATGGACATTTAGGCTCTTTTTATGATTTGGCTATTAGTGAAAGTGTCGCCATGAACATTGGGGTCCATGTGCCCCTATGCATCAGCACTTCTGTATCCTTTGGGTAAATCCCCAGCAGTGCAATTGCTGGATTATAGGGGAATTTTATTGATAGTTTTTTGAGGAGCCTCCACACTGTTTTCCAGAGCGGCTGCACCAGTTTACATTCCCTCCAACAGCGTAGGAGGGTGCCTGTCTCTCCACATCCTTGCTAGCATCTACAGTCTTTTTATTTTTACATTTAAAAAAATGTTTTTATTTTTGAGAGAGAGAGAGAGACAGAGAGACAGAGAGACAGACAGCATGAGCAGGGGATGATCAGAGAGGGAGCGAGATACAGAATCCTATGACAGACTCCAGGCTCTGAGCAGCTGTCAGCATAGAGCCTGATGCAGGGCGTTAACCCACAAACCTCGAAATCATGACCTGAGCCAAAGTTGGACGCTTAACCAACTGAGCCACCAAGGCGCCCCAGCATCTATATTCTCTTGATTTGTTCATTTTAGCCACTCTGACCAGTATGAGGTGGTATCTTAGTGTGGTTTTGATTTGATGAGTGACACTGAGCATCGTTTCATGTTTGTTGGCCATCTGGATGTCCTCTTTGGAGAAGTGTCTATTCATGTCTTCTGCCCATTTCTTCACTGGAGTATTTTTTTTTTCTTGTGGAGTTAGGTGAGTTCCTTATAGATTTTGGATACTAGCCCTTTATCCGATATGCCATTTGCAACTATGTTTTCTCATTCCATCAGTTGCCCATTAGTTTTCTTGATTGTTTCCTTTGCAGTGCAGAAGCTTTTTATCTGGATGATATCTCAGTCATTTTGGTTCTTGATTCCCTTACCTTTGGGGATGTGTCGGGTAGGAAATTGCTGTGGTCGTCAGCTTTTATTTCTTGAACTGCACTTTCTGCCCCCTTTCTCTCTCTTCTTCTGGGACTCCTATAATATGAATGTTACTACATTTGATGGGATCACTGAGTTCCCTAAGTCTGTTCTTGTGATCCATAATTCTTTCTTTCTTTTGTTCAGCTTTACTACTTTCTGTTATTTTCTCTTCTATATCACTTATTACTTCCTTTGCTTCTTCCAGCCTGCTGTTCATTTCATCAAGCCTGTTCCACATTTCATTTATTGTGTTCTTCCTCTCTGATTCTTTTTTTAACTCTTTTTTCTTTGTGGTAAGTGTCTACCTGATGTCTTCCATTCTTTTCTCAAGCCCAGTGACTATCCTTATGATTGTTGCTTTAAATTCTCCATCAGGCCTGTTAGTTGTATCTGTCTCACGTAGATCCCTGGTTGTGACCTTATATTGTTCTTTCATTTGTGATGAATTCCTCTATTTTGGCATTTTGTCTAAGTCTCTGTCTTCTTCTCTGTGTTAGAGAAATCCTTATGTCTCCTGCTCCTGAAAGTAATGGCCTTATGAAGAATAGATCATGTAGAAGCCCAGGGCCTGGGGCTTTATTTAGAAAAGTGTCTCCAGTATGTGCTGTGTGTGCTCTGCCTTTGTGTTTTGGCTGCTCTGTCCTTCAGGCCCATCATCTGCAGAGGCTCTCCTTGCCTCCCCTGGGCAGTGTTTAGTCCCTGACCTGAATGTGGTGAGTTTAACTAGATGTGCTCTGGTATGCTTGTGAAATGAGAACTGACACCAGCTCCAGGAGGACGGAGGCCCTATGGACTCTCTGGTCAGGAGGCGTAGTGGCCCATGCTGGACATCTGAGGGGTGGTCCTGCCACTCTGGGTCAGGAAAAGCTTGTCTGATAATAACTATGTTGGCAGAGCAGAGGGGGGTGGGACTTGGTGGGGCACGTTAGGCAGCCAATGCCCATGTGGTGCTGTTTCCCATAGTTGGCTCTGTGTTTTTCCTGAGGGGTAAGGGAGCAGAAATGCTGGCCAGTTTCTTAGTTCCTGGACAGGCATCTCCCTGAATGCTTATAGGAGTACTGATTATCTCATGGGGGCTCAATATATTTTAAGGAGTTGTTCTAACTTAACCTAATGGTCTGTGTATATATAGTTTATTCAGGGAAATAAGTGGCAGATTATTTAAAATAATTAATGGTGTATTTTGCAGGACTAATGCATAAGAACCTTAAGCAAAAGAAAAAGAAATGAGATATACACAAAAACAAACAGTTGTAGGTATAAAAAATAATGATTTCTTAAGAGTCCATTCCTGCAGTATTTTTAGTGTACTTATTGGTGTTAGCAGATGACTTAATATTTCTCCTAACCTTATTAATTACTGATTCTTGCTAAGAGTATGAACAAACTTTCCAAATATAAGGTCATTGGATGAGGTGGCTAGACTGTGTACATCAGGCCACACAATGTATAACCTCTCAATGGACCTTGTCTGAGGGCTTGCAAACTGTTTCTGGAGGCACCTGTGAGATTGTGTGGATGAAAGTACATTGACAGTGTCCTACCTCACATTATATTTTGTGTGAGACATTTCTGTGTTGTTCTGAGTCAGAAAGTAAAAATTATCCAGTCAACCCTCCTCTATACATTTGGAGAATTATGAAGTGACAAAGAAGAAAATATTATATGTGTGATTGGTTACAATTATTAAATAATGAGATCTTTTAGAGAAAGGTATCAGATCACAGAAAATATCAAAGTTCAATTAAAAAGTCTTCCAATTTTCCCATAAAAAAGCTAATACTGTGTTATGATAAATGGAAATAAAATGATTTATTCATTTCATGAAAGTTCACTACATAAAAATGTACAAATCTATATTTCTCATGCTTTACATAAATTCCATGATTCTATAGATAGATCTAAGTCAAATCCTAACTAAACTCAAACGTATCATATTCTTTATCCACTGAGATTAAGACAGTCATGGAATAAATGTTTCAAGAATGAATAAGTACTGAATAAGACTGTTTTATCACACTTTAAGCCCTTTCTGTTGTGTCTGCTCAGTTCCATGTATCATGATAAAGAAGAAATAAGTTCAATAACAAAACCCATGACTCAGGATATTGATAAATGTTTGTATGGCATCACAAGAGATTTGATATACAAAACCGTTATTTGTACATTGCGATGTTACATGCACCCTATAAAGTAAATGAATCCAATATGTGATGAACATATTTTGAAGGTGCAAGCACTAACATAGAGAATCCAAAACTGGGTAACCAAAACAGTTTCTATGGGTCTTTAGCATAAATCTCATGCATTCAAGTTTATATTTAGAGCCTCTTTGTGTTATACTACAAACAAAAAAATTCCTAATGACCCATTTTCCCTCAAGATGTGCCAATGATTAGAATCATAAAAGGGCTAAGTAGGATAGGTATAGTGTTGTTTCCACCCGCAGAATGTTCATATACAGCAACTATTCTATCAGTTGTCTCTATGATCTAGGAATTACTTGCCTCAGTAGATATCAAAGACAGATTTCCACCAACAGTACACAAGGGTTCCTTTTCCTCCATATCCTCACCGACACTTGTTATTTCTTGCATTTTTTTAAAATTTTAGCCATTCTGACTGGTATAAACTGATCTCTTATTGTGGTCTTAATTTGCGTTTCTCAGATGACTAGTGATGTTGAGCATCTTTTAATATGTGTTGCCTATCTATCTTCTTTTGAGAAATGTATATTAGGGTCCTCTGCCCATTTTTAAATTGGATTTTTTTTTTGGTGTTGAGTTGTATAAGTTCATTATATATTTTAGATATATCATTTAGATATATCTTCTCCCATTCAATAGTTTGCCTTCCTATTTTGTTGATTGTTTCCTCTGCTGTGAAAACCCTTTTAATTTTGTTGTAGTCTCAATGGTTTAATTTTGCATTTGTTTCCCTGGTCAGTGGAGACATATTTCAAAACCTGTTCCTGTGGCTGATGTCAAAGGCACTACCATCCTCATGCACTGTTGGTAGGAATGCAAATTGGTACAGCCACTGTGGAAAACAGTATGAGTTTCCTTGAAAAATTAAAAATTGCATTACAACATGATCCACTGATTCCATGAAAAATGCTAATTTGAAAAGATATTTCCATGCCTGTTTACTGCAGCATTATCCACAATAGTGAAGATATGAAAGCAATACAAATGCCCATGGAGAGATGAATGGATAAAGAAAGGATAAACAGATTACAGTATTTTGCAGTCATAAAAAGAACAAAATATTGACACTTGAAATAACATGGTTGAGTTAGAGCATGTAATGCTAAGTGAAATAAATCAGTCAGGGGCAGACAAATACCATATGATTTCACTCATATGTTGAATTTAGGAAACAAAGGAAATGAGCAAGGAAAAGAAAGAGAAAAGAGCCAGACTTTTAAATATCGGGAATAATTGAATTCTAGAGGGGACGTAACTGAGGAAATATAGGTGAAATAGATAAAGGGGATTAAAAGTACACATGATGAGCATTGACAGATGTATAGAATTGTTGAATCGTGTATTACATCTGAAACCAAAATTATATAACACTGTGTATTAATTGCACTTGAATAAAACAAAGACAATTAGAAAACATATTTTATTGCCTTATCCAGGGCAATACTTTTCTATGACTTTTGGTTCCTCTTAGATTTTGTAGATTCATGGTCAGCTCTCACCAGCTTCCTCAGTGCATTCTTCATGTCCTTATTCCGCAGGGTATAAACAAGAGGGTTAAGACTGGGAGTGATGATCGTGTAAAAGAGAGTGAGGAACTTTCCCTGGTCTTTGGAGGCACTGTTACCTGGTTGTAGGTACAAGTAGATAATAGTTCCATAGAAGATAGACACGACCGTGAGATGAGATCCGCAGGTATTAATTGCTTTTTGTCGGCCTTCTTTTGACTTTATTCTCAGCACAGCTTTGGCGATGTAGCCATAGGATATCAGAATGAGGCCGAGCGGTGTAAGGACAATGACAATACCCAAAGCAAAAACAGACATTTCGACTGACGTGGTGTCTATACACGCTATCTTGACCATAGCTGGCAACTCACACAGGAAGTGGTCCAGAAGGTTGTTTCCACATCGAGGCAAATTCAGAGTGAGTGTACATAATAAAACAGAATTGGCCAAACTAATGCTCCAGACTGTGATTATCATCTTGAGACAGAGATGTGGGTTCATGATGACCAAATAATGCAAGGGCTTACAAACAGCCGTGAAGCGGTCATAGGACATAACGGCTAGGAGGAGGCACTCCGCGGAACCCAACCACATGTAGATGTAGAGTTGGGTGACACAGCCCACATAGCTGATGGTCTTGTCAGGTCCCCACAGGTTAACCAGCATCTGCGGGACGATGCTGGTGGTGAAACATAGATCCAGGAAAGACAGGTTCCTGAGGAAGAAATACATCGGTGTGTGGAGACGGGCATCCAGGAGAGATGCAAGGATGATGGCCGTGTTACCCACCCACGTAATGAAGTAGAAGAGAGTGACAACTCCTGATAGGACCATCTCCAGTTTGGGATGGTCCGAGAAACCAAGCAGAATAAAACCGTGTAGAGAAGTCTAATTGTTTTGTCCCATAGTCCTTCAATGGCCAAATCCTAGGATGAGAAAAGCAGAAGGAGATGTAGGAAAACAGGGAAGAAGATGAGGTGGAGGAGGAGGATGAAGTGGAGGAGGAGGATGAAGTGGAGGAGGAGGAGATGGAAGGGAAGAAGAAGGAGGAGGAGAAATTTGTCAGCACAGACCGCATAATTTAACTAAATACAGAACCAAGAAAAGAGAAAGAATTTATGTTAATAATTAAAGACTAATGGGTGAAAGCAAATATTATACCAAATAATCTGGCTTGTAACCAAGCTGCTTGGCTACTTTTAACCAGGTAACCTTTTATGGTGTTAGGTTTAATATTATATTTTTATATAGGTGAGCTTGGAGACTTGACTCTTAAACTCGAGGTGAAATTTGTCCCCTGTAAATTTGGTAGTTTGAAAAAGATCTGATTCTAATGTGATGTGACCCTCTGATTCTCTACCAATCTTGTTCACTTGATACAGTGAACACATTCTTTGTTTGGTCAGCAAATTTATCTATAAAATGTAATTGTTTTGCTAATGTCATAATGAGGAAAAGATTATCCTCTTTTCATATCTCAGTGAGTAGTACCGTGATGTCCTGGTTTCTTATGTGGGAGATATGCCTTTTTATCCTTGGCACCTTTATGTCTCTTATCCCAATACCTAAGTTATCACCAAAATGGTAAATTTTAATGTAGTTATATTTTAGCTGTTCTCTCACTTTTAAGACGCTTCCACAGTCACTACCTTAATCTAAATAACTATTATATTTTTTCTAAAAAAATTTTAGAATGTTTCTTTTTTTTGAAGGAGACAGAGAAAGAGAGAGACAGAGTACAAGCAGGGAGAGGCAGAGAGAGAAGAGACAGTATCTTAAGCAGGCTTCAGGTTCTGAGCCATCAGCACAGAGTCCCACATGGGATTGGGACCCATGAGGTCTGAGATCATGTCCTGAGCTGAAGTCTTATCCTTACCTAACTGAGACCTAGGTGCCCCCAATGTCTCTTTTCTATATTCCGGCAGCTGTCTTCACTCCTTGCATCCAGACATTTTTTTGGTTTAAATTGTTACAAGATTTAACAAAACCAATGACATCATCCATGTGCTTATAATTGGCTGGCCCCTTTTCGTTATGTTGGAGAAACACCCCGATTCTGTAGATGCCTGGATGGGCCTGCTTGAGGCCTCATTCTCATCTCAGAAGTCACTTTACACACATGGCCTCCTGGTCTCCTCCCAGTTTGACACCTTAAACTCGCTCCCATCAGAAGCCCTGGGAACCCTTCCCCTTCTTTTCTGGACTTGTGCTTCTTCTGCAGTCCTGCCCATTGTTTTGTGCAGCTCGGAATGTTTCTTGCTTAGAGAGAGATACTCTGAACCTAGCTTTTTTTGTTTGCTATTGTATATCATGAATAGGGGGATCTTCAGGGGGCCAGTGTATCCCAGAGCCTAAAAGCATAGGAGGAGTTTTTCTTCATGTCTCTGCAAGTTACTTGGGTGTTTGCTCCCAGACAACTTACCGAGCACTTCTGGGCTCAGATTTCTCATTGTGAAAATAAGGAAAACACCACCACTTGGGTTCAAGATTAACTAATCCTAAAACTGCTTACAGCACAGCACATCTCCATAAATATTAGTTACTACAATTGTTATAGGAAGATGGTACCTACATCATGTACCATGTAGGTAAAAGTTTATCAGCCTCCCATGGTTCTATGTAATATTGACGAGAGTGTGCCTAATATCTCTAGCTCTCCCCTTTCTCCATGCTGCTTAAAACATTCCCCCAATACCTGTCTGTTCAAGTTTCTGTGTATCTATCTGTATCTATCTACTATCTACCTATTCTCAGATATTTATACATAATTTCTGAAGAAAGCAACAATTGTCATACTATGAATAACAGTGCAAAATCACTTAAAGTTGTTCGTTAGCATTTTTTTTTTACATTAAAAATGTATGCTGGTGTTTTTGAAATTAGCTGAATGGGAGAAGAGATGGTGGCAGACAAATGGAAAAGATCCGTGGTTTATATAGTAACATACCCCTGGTCAGTTCAGTTTGATGAAAAGTAATTTAAAACATTAGTCTGTATTCTAAGGAGTCATAAGCTCAGCCTTATTCAATGGCGTATCCAGGTAGAGCTCCTGTAGGTGCGCATGAAGATATCAGAACTGCCCCAATTGTTTTAGCTATTATTATTTTATCATTTCTTATCCTTCTGAAAATCCATCAAGATAATAGACATTGAAAGTGAAACATCATGCAAAAATTAAGCTGTTGTTTAAAATTGTAATTGTCGAGGAGGAGCCAAGATGGCGGAGAGGAAAGGAGCTCGGTAAACTCCGTCCACACCATTTATCGAACTGAGAAGGATATTACGCTCATCTGCGAGAGTGGAAGGGGAAAATACGGACTCCAGAAAGAATAAAACTTCAAAGATACCTGAGTGAGTGGGGGCGAACGGGGGAGATCTGAAAACGGGCCAACCTGGGACGGG
>PJEM01016385.1:0-26000 GCA_004023845.1 Helogale parvula | reverse complement strand
AGAAAGAGAAAGACAGAAAGAGAAAGACAGAAAGAGAAAGACAGAAAGAGAAAGACAGAAAGAGAAAGACAGAAAGAGAAAGACAGAAAGAGAAAGACAAAGAGACAGAAAAAGAAAGAGAAAGACAGAAAGAGAAAGACAAAGAGACAGAAAAAGAAAGAGAAAGACAGAAAAAGAAAGAGAAAGACAGAAAGACAGAAAAAGAAAGAGAAAGACAGACACAGACAGACAGAGACAGACAGACAGAGACAGACAGACAGAGACAGAGAGAGAGAGACAGAGAGAGAGAGAGACAGAGAGAGAGAGAGACAGAGAGAGAGAGAGACAGAAAGAGAGAGAGACAGAAAGAGAGAGAGACAGAAAGAGAGAGAGACAGAAAGAGAGAGAGACAGAAAGAGAGAGACAGAAAGAGAGAGAAAGAGAGACAGAAAGAGAGAGAAAGAGAGACAGAAAGAGAGTGAGAGAAAAAAATGACAAGAGACTGGATGATGGAGATAAACAATGTTGACGGAGGGAAGTGGGCGGGGCCTGAACTAGAGGGGGATGGGTATTAAGGAGACCACCTGTGATGACCATTGGGTGTTGTACGTTAAGTGATGAATCATTGAATGCTACTCCTGAAACCAATATTGCACTCTGTTAACTAACAAGAAGCTAGATAAAATTTTGGGAGGGAAAAAGTCAGACACTGAACCGACTGAGCTACCCAGGCACCCCTAAACAATGTTCTTGTAAATGCTATGTGGGTCAAAGAGGAGATCTCAAGAAAAACTAGAAAATATTTTGAACTGAACAAACATAATTAGCTTACTAAATTTGTGCTACAAGAGGAAAATTTATAGCACAAAGTTATTACATCAGAAAAGTATCAAGTCAATCATCTATCTACTTCAAGCAGAGAAAAGCAGAATAAACCCAAGTCAAGCAGAAGACTAAATATGAGAGACTAAACCAATACAATCTGAAATAGAGAAATAGAAAAGTCAATGAAATCCAAGCCAGTTTCTTTGGGAAAATAAAATGGTTAAAGCTCTAGGTAGACCGACCAAGAAAAAGGGAGAAACACAAATTACCAATACCTGGAAAAAGAAAGGGAGCACATTCCAGGCCCTACAGACACTAGGCTAGCAAAAGAACTACTGAAAAGAACTTTGTTTAGAAATTCTACAAATTAGATGAAATGGATCAACCCCTAGAAAGACAAGTTACTGGGGGCGCCGTGTGGCTCTGTCAGCGGCGTGTCTGACTCTCGATTTGGGCTCAGGACATGATCTCATGGTTGGTGAGATCCAGCCCCACGTCAGGCTCCGTGCTGACAGCCAGAGCCTGCTGGAGAGTCTCTCTCTCTTCCTCTGTCTCCCCATCCCCTGCTCTTGCTCGATCTCAACAATGAATAAACATTTTTAAAAAAGACAAATTACTGAAGGTTCCAGAATGTCACCCCAAAATAGGCCTCTTTTACATAAAAATAATTTTGAGCTGAAAGCAATTAAGCAGCAGCAAGCCATAGGAAAAGTTTTATGCTCCCTCTTTTATGCCCAAAGTCAGGATGTAGATTTTTCTTTTACTGGAAAAAGGACCTCCCAACACAGAGACGGCACCAGAGGAATCTGCCACCAAACTTTACTTCATTAGTTTCATATATATACATATGGATGGATTTTTTTTTTTTTTAACTTTCTGAGCTTGTTGCCCTTGGAAGCCTAAAACTGCTTTCCTTTTCTCCTGTCATTTCTCTGCAAGCATACTGCACTTACCAAAGATGCTGGATCAGCAGGCTCTTCTCAGCCACCACTGTGAATTGCTTTCCACTGAGGGACCCCTGTGTGACGTGCACACCCCACCCCTCCCACCCCACACAGGCTATTTTTCCCCACTTATTAATCTTTCTGTTACAGAACTCCAGCTCCACACAGAACACGGGTCCGGTCAAGCCTCCCGTACACAGATGAACTCAAGAGGAAATAGCTCAAATATCCCTAGATCACAGAAACTGAAATGTTACAGCCACTTTGGAAAACAATTCGGCAGTTTCTTATAGAGTCACGTGTATACTGACCATGTGACCCAGCAATCCTACTCCGAGGTATTTACTGAAATGAAAGCCTACGTTCAAAAACCCATTTGTAGCCACGTGCAGCCAATTCATGTACAATGCACCAATCAGTGAAAATGTTCCATGTTCCGCCAATGGTGAAAAAACCATGTAATACGAAGTATAAATAAAAAGAATGAACTGTTGACACAATGAGTAAATCTCAAATGCATTATGCTAATGACATTCTGGAAAAGACAACAGAGGGACACAGGTCAGTGGTTGCCAAGGGCTAAAGGGGGCGGGGCTCTATTAAGGGGCGGCACAAGGTAATTCTTAGAGTGACAGCAGGCTACAGATCATCAAAGTGGTAGTGATCACACGACTATTTGTCAACGTCACAGGGCTATGCTAAAAAGAATGAAGTGTACTATACGCAAATTTGTGACATCTACAGATCTATTTGCAAACTAAAGCCAGCAACATAGTAAAAAGATAATGTAAGTTTTGTTGATTGTTGGACTTTAAGATGAAAAAAACCAAAATTTTAAAAAATATATTTTTAATGTTTATTTTTGAGAGACAGAGAAAGACAGCATGAGCAGGGGAGGGGCAGAGAAAGAGACACAGAATCTGTCAGCACAGAGCCCAACGCGCGGCTCGAACCCACGAACCATGAGATCGTGACCTGAGCTGAAGTCGGACGCTTCACCGACTGAGCCACCCAGGCGCCCCTAAAAAAAACCCAAATCTTAAATCAACACATCAGCCGATTAAAGGACAAAACAAATATTCATCTCAGATGCAGAAGTATTTGTTAACATTCAAAATCCATCCCAGGTTTTAAAATAAGCAAATTAGGAATAGAAGGGAACTTTATTCTAATTAAAGGAGATCTACCAGAAATAAAAGACATTCTTGATATGAAATATTGAAAGCTTTGTCTGAAACAAACAAGGATGTGAGCACTTCTGGTCAACGTTTTACTGTAGGTCCTTGTCAGTGAAATATGGAAAATAAGTAAAAGGCCAAAGAATTGGTAATAACAAAAAAACTTATTTGTAGATGATTTAGTTACACAGATTGAAAATTAAAAAGTCTATATAAGTAATGAGCAAGTTACCTAGTCATATACCCAACAATTAAAAGTTAAATTTTGGGGCACCTGGGCAGCTCAGTCCATTAACCATCCAACTCTTTTTTTTTTTTTTTTTTTGAGGAGAGTGCAAGTGAGAGAGAGGGAGAGAGGGGGACAGACTACCTAAAGTGGGCTCTGTGCTGACAGACCCACAGCAGTGAGCCTGACGTGAGGCTCAAACTCATGAACTGCGACATCGTGACCTGAGCTGAAGTCAGACCTTCAATGCACTGAGCCACCCAGGCACTCAGACTCGATTTCGGCTCAGGTCATGATCTCAGGTTCAGGAGACTGAGCCCCCTGTCATGCTCTATGCTGACAGATTCTGTGTCCTTCTCTTTCTCTGCCCCTCCCCTGCTTGAGATTCTCTCTCTCCCCCTCTCTCTGCCCCTCCCGAGTTTGCGTGCATACGCACGCTCTCTCTCAAAAGTAACATTTTTAAAAAATTAAACTTTAACAATTCAAATAATTTACAATAGCACTGAAAATGCAATGAAACTAGTAATCAATCTACGAAAGGTGTAAGGCCTTAATGGAGAAAAATCACAGCATTTTAGAGTGAACCAAAGACATAAGAAATGGGGAGATAAATAAAGCTCATAGTTTGGAAGATTTGATCCTGTAACATTCTCCCCATAATGACCTATCGATTTAATCCCAATGGAAATCTTGACAACTTTTGCAAAACATATAGACTTTAGAATTGACTTACGAGGTAAGTGCAAAAGGCCAAGAGCAGTCAAGATCAAGAGAGCAGGGAGACTGATGCACAGATTTTCTGATTAATGGATGAAATAATCAGATGGCCAGCATCATTCGTAGACAGCACCACAAAAGAACAAAAGTGGACAGACGTAAGCATCCCCCAAATTTGCTTTAAAACAAACAGGGTTCTCGAATACATTGAAAGCTGATTTTTAACTGGATACAAACCCATGGACACCTTCACCGGAAAGCCTCACCTCGTATCAAAGCCTTGGTCTGCTGATAGATTGGGGTTCTGGCAAGCCGTTGGTAAACCCATCGCCAGAGGTTTTGTGCCACTGCTGGGCTGTCTGCTTCCCAGGGCTCGCTCTGGGCCGACGGCGACCACGGTGGCCGAGCCCAACTCAGACACACTCGCTATTTATCCTGATGGTCTCAACAGTGTGGGTTCACCTGAGTCACAAATCACATAGAAACACAGAAGTGTTCACGTGACCTTCTGCCAAAGACCAATCATTCCTGACCACCTGCATTTATTACTAGAACTGCACCAGGAGACACAAAATTAGAACGTTTTACCCAAAACAACAAAACCTTTTTGAAATTTTCTACTTAATAAATCTAGGGAATACGGAGGGATAAAACCGTAATTCATCTGGGTACCTTATGAAAATGGCTATCAGGACACATGTCATCCAAAGTCACATCTCACTTTTACCACGGAGCTAAAAGTGCCACCAATGTTCTGAGAGACTCAGAGGTCAGAGATTTTAAGGCTCAGGCTGCACCTGAATTCCAGAACAACAAAAAGCAAAATGTGCAGGCTAAATGACTGTGGCTTTCTTCTCCTGCATCCTGTACCGTGTCTGTTCAGAGCATCTGAAATTACTTATGTCCACCAGTGCCCCTCAGCAAGGGGACAAAACACAAGGAATTAAAATTTTTTTTGTATATCCAAAGTTTCAATAATTCTGTACTGTCTGGTCAATTACAAAATAGTAATCTTAGAGTTTTTAAAATAATCTTTTCTTTTAAGAATGAAGATGCCGGGGTGCCTGGTTGACTCAGTCAGTTAAGTGTCTGACTTCAGCTCAGGTCATGATCTCACAGTTTGTGGGTTCGAGCCCCACGTCGGGCTCTGTGCTGACAGCTCAGAGCCTGGAGCTGCTTCGGATTCTGTATCTCCCTCTCTCTCTGCCCCTCCCCCACTTGTGCTCTCTCTGTCTTTCAAAAATAAATATATGGGAAAAAATAATGAAGATGCTAAACATTATTTAAGTTTCCCCACTAATTGGCAAAAGTTTTTTTACAGACATTTTCATGATTGTTATATATGAAAGGAGAGTTAAAATTTTTTTTAAAAAGGCACAGTTCTGGGCAAAAGGCAGCAGTCACTGCCTGAGTCAATATGCTTCCCCTGCACTTTGAGGCATGGTCTCCGTGTCCTCTGTTGACTGATCAGTTGAGCAATCTGGACTCTAAGTCATCGTCGGGGTGCCTGGGGGGCTCAGTCGGTTAGGCATCCAGCTCTTGGTTTTGGCTGTCATGATAGAGAGACTCTTCAGCAGGCTCCACGCTCAGTGTGGAGCCCGACATGGGGCTGGGGCCCACGACCCTGGGACCAGGACTTTAGCTGAAATCAAGAGTCAGACCCTCAACTGACTGAGCCACTCAGGCGCCCCCAGTGTAACCGTCTGTAGGTGTACAATCAGTGGTATCAGGGACACGTACATTACTGCACAGCCATCAGTACTACACACCTCCAGACTTTTTTAATCTTAAACTGAAATCCTGTGCTCATCCACTAAACAATCCCCACCCCTTTCCCCTAGCTGCTGGCGAGCTCTATTCTACGTTCTGTGTCTGTGGATTTGACTGCTCTAGAAGTGGAGAACTAAATTTCTAGGCCCACATTAGTGGCATTCCAGCCCCAGGTGCCGTATCAGCAAACCAAACTTCCGTGTTCCAGTAAATGCTCCCGCTTGACCAGAAACGCCCTACATCCAGTCAGCCCATCCCCAAATGCTGAACCAGCTCTGGGCTCTACTTAACCCCTCCCTGAGCTTTCTAAATGAGGTCACATAAGCACACCACGCCATCTCTGCACTGTTCCTCTAATGCTGCATAAAACTCACTCCTGCCCAAAATCCCTCAGGAAGAGCGTCCCATTGCTTAGGAGACATTATAGTCCCCCCTCCGTGGCTTACTTTCTCGTAAACAAATGACAAGCATTCCTCAATTATTTGTGTCCTTTGACAGTAGAATCACACGGTATTTGTCCTTCCGTGGCTGGCTTATTTCACTTGCATGTGGTCTTCGAGGTTCATCCATGCTGTAGCCTGTGTCAGAATGCTTCCTTTTTGAGGCTCAGTGGTACCCCATTGTACGTATAAACATTTTGTTAGCTGATCTGTCCATCTGATCACGGACGCCCGCGTTGTTTCCATCTTTCGGCTTTGATAAATAACGCAGGGCCAAGATTTAACTATAGATTTTTGTTTCCAAATATACACAGCACACAATCAATAAAGTTTGCCCCAGGTCCATAAAGGTGGTCTTGTTAGACTCCCTTCTCCGTGAACCTAGTGAGGGAAATGCAGACGGCTCGTACTTTCCATGGATAGAAATCCGATTCCTAAACCCTGCATTCCTTTCTCATACCCAAAGGAACAAAATAGTTCAACTGTGAGGAAAGAAACAGCGAATCGCAGATTACAAACTGTGAAGTTGATATAGACCGATTAAATTTGAAAATGCCAATCACTTCTAAATTATAGGTAAAAAAAAAGTCTGTGCTTCAGTGGGGAAAAAATATGCGATGGTCACATCACACCCTTTCCGGTTTTCCAGTCTTGTCTTGCCCAGCCCAGTTGACACCAAGTTGAACAAAACCAATGGCGACAAAGGATGTGCGTGAACCTGTGCTCCTGAGGCGGGATTCTCCCCACACAAGGCAAAGCCACTTTTGCTTCACTGTCAAGTTTACCGTGCCTGGATTGATTCCTGGGAGAACTGGATCTACCAGTTTTTCCCCAGGGTTTTGCCAACTGCCTCCAGTCTCCTGGCTCCTTCTCACCAAACCTCCCTCGGATGGAATAGAGGTTCACTGCCAGAAATTCTCTCATTTCACCTCCCAGCCCCACCCAGCCCAGGAGCTCGAAAACCACACTTCTGAGGACAACCGCCCTCACCGTCTACGGTCAATCAAATCTTCAGGAAGTAAACACAAGCTCCCCCAAGAAACAGGAGACCAGGCCTCAAATCATAGACATTCCACTTAAACAATATGCCCCCAAAGTAATTCCTGGAGGTGGGGGAGGGGACCTTAGCTATTACAGTGACCTTTCAAAGCTCAACCCTATCTTAATATTTAATTTCCTTCAATGTATTTAATTTTCCTCTGGGAGAATTTAATTTTTCCCCCTGGGGAAAAATAATGAAAATACGGTAAAGAAACACTGCCTTGGGTCAAGGCTTCTTTATCCATAGCATTATAGGTTTCCCCTAATCTTGGAAGTTTTCAATCCTGCCCACACTTCCATTTACGTATCCAATCCTTGAGGCCCTAAGTGTCCACACTGCGAAAATGTTGGTGACACAGTGAACAGGCAGGCATGTGGTTCTTGGACTCCCAGGGCTTACCACCGCTGAGACAGGGAGTGGGGTGTGGAAATGACCACATAAGAGACTATGGAGGTTTTGTTTTCTTAAAGGCCTAAAAGGATACACAGTGGAGCTCTGGAAAATGAAAAAGCAATGGAAGTTTAGATTGTTGCCTCAAAGAAGAATGAGGACCATTACACATTCCGTGTTGGGGGAAAACGCTGTCCACAGGCAGCTGATTTCCTAAGGGAGGAGGGGGGTGTCCCACACTGTGACGGGGAGGTGGGGAGGTGGGGAGTTTAGAAATACCTGTTCTGGTGACAATGTAAACGTCCTTGGCATGATCACAGCTCTGTATATTAGTTCTTTTGTTTCCTTTTTATTTTTTAATACAACTTACTGTCGAACTGGCTTACATACAACCCCAGGGCTCATCCCAACATTAGCTCATTTGGATCTAAAGTTAACTCCAAGTGAAGAGGTGCTATTTGGAGGCAGTGCCGGCCAGGACTCTTACCAGAAAGCTCTAGCAGAGACGCCCGGGCCAAACTGACCCGACTCAGGCCAACAGCCTCGGGACTCCTGCGTCATCAAGTTCCCATCATGCGTACTTCGGGTTACAGTCATGGGCCACCCACTCACTGCCCCACAACGGATCGGTACATCGGCACACGAAGCACCGGGCCCTCGGACAGGCGCTTCACGCGCACGCCCTCCTCCCGGCAGGCCGAGAAACGGCTCCAGGTTGGGTCTCACATGGAATGAGAGCCCATCAAAACGTGGGCACGTGATCAGAAAAGGCTGGAGAAGCACCAGTCTATCTTTAGAGCCTTCGTTGGGTATTAACGACCATGATTCAGAAGAGCAGGTGGACAGTCACAGGTTTTTCTTAAAAGGCCTTATTATGTGATACCCTTGTCAGTAACCAAAGAACTTCTATAATCAGGCTCATTGTCAATAGATTTGTTTTGTATTTCCAGGGCTTCCTCTGCTTAAGTCTTGGGGCGCCTGGGTGGCTCAGTAGGTTAAGCGTCTGATTTCAGCTCAGGGCATGATTTCACAGTTTGTGAGTTCGAGCCCCGCGTCGGACTCTGGGCTGACCGCTCAGAGCCTGGAGCTGCTTCAGACCTATCTTCCTCTCTCTCTGCCCCTCTTCCGCTCACACTCTGTCCCTCTCTCAAAAATAAACAAACATTTAAAAAAACACTTGTGGTTTCTTAGAAGTTTTGAAAATTCTGAAATGTATACACAGGTTCATATTGAGGCTACACGCTATGCAGTAAATAAGCTTCAGCTAACAGCTCACGTGATAAACCAGGATATTTCGGGTCAGAACTTTTACCAAACTTTTTAAATTCAATTTCAAACCAACCAGGTTACATTATAAGACAAAAGAAACTAATTTGAAAAAGAATAAAAATCTCCAGTGTTTTTAGGAAAAGGGACAGCTTTTTCTTTCTGTGAAATTTTAAGATCTCAAAAAAGGAAAGAGGTTGGCAGGGAAAATAGGAAGAAAACATAAGGAACCGACCGAGGCAGAACCGTCCCCAAGCCAAGAGAAGGAAGGTGGTAGAAGTTTCTACAGGTTTCGTTCTCCGCTGGAAACGCAGAAGGTTCCAGCCCAGGGTGCAGCTGTTAGTCCTTAAGGAGCACAAACAAGTTTTAGCTCTTGTGCAAATAGTGAGGATTGGCCCCCGTCCAGGAGCCGGGATCCTGGTGCTCATAAAGGAGAAAGGTCTGCGGTAGCTGCCTGGGGCACAGAGGCAAGGCGAGGCCACACGTTGGTGACCCCACTTTACAGCCATCAGTCAGACATCAAAAAACAAAGGAGGGGAGGGGCACAAGCAGGGCCGGCCCCCACTTCTTAACTCTGCACTTGTCAAGATTACAAGGATGTTTTCGTCCAAAACAGAGGGAACATTTTGTTTTTGTAAATGATATTTGTTGGAGATAAAGATGGATAAAGTGGATTCTATACAACATTTCTTGCCCGCTATTGGGGAATGGATGCCTTTAAATACACATCGTTTTATCATTCTTGGGGGAGACCCACTCTGTGTAAGGTGGGAGGAGGGACACGGCCAAACAGCACGGAGTAAAAAGAAATAAGGACTTAGTCTTAACTCTGAAAGAGACTCTAAATGTGGTGCGCGGACGAGGAATATGGAGTAATAATTAGCTTGTTCAAAGGAATTAGGGTTTTTCAATTATTAAACGTTAAAAATCAATTATTAAACGTTAAAAATCCAAAAGTTTGACTATGCACTAGTTGGAGAGACTGCGGAAGTTCCCACGAATGTTACCCTTGGAAGTGGGCCTGAGCCGAACTAGCACCGCCTTCGGGCAGCTCCGCATCTCGTCGTTTCTTTGGCAAATGTGCTAGCAGAAAATGCACACTGTCCAATAAACAAGATAACAATGCAACTCTGTTTATAATTCTAACTGTAGCTGCGTGTTTCCTGTGACTGCAACCGCCTCCCATAAATACAGCCTTAAAACAACACAAGTTCATTATCTTACAGTTCTGGAGGTCAGAAGTCCACAGCGGGTCTTGCCCAGCTAAAATCAAAGGCTCATTGTTTCCGGAGGTTCTGGGGGAGAGGTTTCGGAGCCTTCGCCAGCTTCTGCGGTGGCCCCACAACCCTTGGGTCCGGCCCTCTTTCTCCGCAAACTCCGCCGGCACCTTCTTCCTGACGCTAACGCTTCTGCTCTTAAAAAAAGGACTGGTGATTGATTACATGGCGGCCACCTGGATAATACAGGTTCCTCTCCCCCTCTTCACGACCCTTAATCACAGCTGCAAAGCCCATTTTGCCTTGGAAGGTGACACATCCACAGGTTCCAGGGATTAAGATGTTGACACCTTTTACTCACCCTATCACAGTAGCAAACAACTGAAGACAATCCGCCTGTCAGTAGTGGACTGGTTAAATCAATTATGGCAAATTTATACAGTGGAATATTATACGGTTGTTTAAAATATGAGAACTCATGATAATAAAAAGAAAGCAAAATGTAATGTTAGGTGAAGAAAGCAAAGTATAGGGGCGCCTGGGTGGCTGAGTTGGTTGAGCGTTCAACTTTGGCTCAGGTCATGATCTCACAGTCCATGGGACTTTGGCTCAGGTCATGATCTCACAGTCCATGGGTTCGAGCCCTGCGTCGGCGTCCATGCTGCTAGCTCGGAGCCCGGAGCCTGCTTCTGTTTCTGTGTCTCCTTCTGTCTCTGCCTCTCAAAAATAAATAAACATTAAAAAAAGAAAGAAAAAGAGCAAAGTACAGAACAGAGAAAGGAATGTAGCATATACAATATGCTCCTATATATGATTATAGAGCATATATATGATTTTATATATAAATATATATATATTGTTCATATATAAATTTATATGTATAAATATATATTTTACATACCAATATATATAATATTTAAACTACCCCTGGACTGATATATCAGAAAGGAATGAGTGGCTGCCTGCAAGGCAGGAACTGGGTGGATGTGTTACAGAACGAGATTTTCCACTATATGTTGTTATAATTTGTTATTTTTGAAATTTGTAACTACATCACTTACCCAACAACACAAAATACTCAAGTCCAGACAGAAGTGCAAAACGAGGTGTAGGAGGGGGAGATCCAAATCCAGGTTTCCACAGTAACAGATACAACACGGTGCCTGACTCCAAGGCCACGTAGCAAATTATCACAAAGCTTAAAGCAACAAGTACCTATCGTCTCACAGTTCTGAGGGTCGGGAACCCAGGACGCCCTAGCTGGGTGGGTCTGGCTCAGTCTCTTTAGAGATTACGGTCAAGTTGACGGCCGGGGCTGCCAGCATCTCAAGACTCGGCTGAGGCTGGAGAATCCGCCCGGAAGCTCACTCACTGAGCTCTCGGCACGAGCCAGTCCTCGCTGGTTCTTGGCCCCATTCCTCCCCATGCAGGGCTTTCCACAGAATGCGTGAGTGTGTTCATGACATGGCAATTGGTAGGTATGAGAGAGAGAGAGAGAGAGAGAGAGAGAGGGAGAGGGAGAGAGGGAGAAAGAGAGATTGAAGACCAGCCCAAGTCTTTTATAACCTAGTCTTGGAAGTGACACACCACTTCTGCCGTATGTCATTGGTCACACAGACCAACTTGGGTACAGCGAGGAAGAGCACAGGTGAGAACACCAGGAGGAGGCTACCATGGGTATCACAGGGCAGGGGAGGGGAGGGCCCCGGCGAGTCAACATGAGGGAGGCTGTAAAAATGGGAGGACTACAGTGAGTGTGGAAGCAAGGAGGAAGTAAATCTAATTAGAATCGTCAGTCCATACCGGGAAGCAGTGAAAATAAAAGCACGGAGAGCGGGGTTTGCCCCAGTTACCAACCCCCCAGTCACTCTTCCTGCCATGCTCACATCTGTGTTGTGGCCCGAAGCTGGAAGATATTCTCTCCCCTCACACTGGAAAATTCTTTCATACAGGTCAGCTTCCCTCTTGTGCTAGGAGAGGTCTTGGGGGGAGGGGCGAGTCCTTCCTTTCCTTTTCCTCCTACCAGGAGGCGCGTGATGTCAGTTCTGTACCTTGATACAAGGTCACTGCTGAAACAGAAGACACGGATGAAATGAGCTGAAGAGCTGGGGAATGTGTCAAGAAGACAAAGACTCGTTTCTCAAGGCTACCAGGGCTGGCGCCGCAGGAGCCGGCACGTGGTGTCGCGTAAGCCACCGCTTGGTCCTTCTTCTCACGGGGAGGGTGGCAGGTGCATGGAAAGCACAACGAAAGAGACAGCATCGTCCGTGTGACATTACGTCCCTTGTGCACATATCTGACTCAAAACACAGTGAGGCAACCGTCAGACAAATCCAGCATGAACCTTCTGTAAGGTAACTGGGCGGGCCACTTCAAAAATATCAGTGGAGTGAAAGGAAAAAAAAATACGGACATGGCTCTACACTAAACAAGACTGAAGGACTAAAACGATTAGAGGCCAAGTGCAATCCTGAAAAGGGTCCCAATGATTTAAAAAAAAAAGCATAAAGCACATTATTAAGCCAGCTGGGAAAATATGAACAGGGACTGCACATAACACTGTTGTCTCCGTGTTAAATTCGGGGGGTGTATTAGTGGTGGTGTGGTTACGGAAGAAAACATCCGGTTCTCAGGAGAAACATGAAGTGTGATGGTGTGTGCATCTTTCAAGTGGTTCAAAAAGTGTGCATGTGTATGTTCATGTGTGCGTGTGTGCGTGTGTGTGTGTCTGTCTGTCTGTCTGTCTGGGAAGGGAGAGAAAGAGAGAAATCAACTCTGGCAAAATGTAAACAATCAAATCCACGTGAAGAGTATGGAAATGTTCATTGTATGACTTTGAACTATTCTACGGCTCTGAACATTTTCTCTTTTTTTTTTAATTTATTTTTGATACAGAGAGAGACAGAGCATGAGAGGGGGACGGGCAGGGGGAGAAGGAGACATAGAACCCGAAACAGGCTCCAGGCTCTGAGCTGTCAGCACAGAGCCTGACGTGGGGCTCGAACCCACAAACGTGAGATCTGACCTGAGCCGAAGTCGGAGGCTTAACCGACTAAGCCACCCTGGCACCCCAGCTCCGAACATTTTCAAAGACTATATATACACACAGACAACAGAAAGCAGAAGCATAAGTTAGGACAGGTGCGTATCTGTGTAGCTACAGCGCCCAAGGGGGCTACGTTTAGTCTGAAAAGCCCACCTCACAATTCACAGAGGGGACAAACGAACCCTGAAATGCCCTGTCATTACAAGCATCTGAGCCACAGAAATCAGGATGTAGATCTTTTCATTGCTTTTTTTTTTAAGTTTATTTATTTATTTTGAGAGAGACAGAGAGGGGTATCTGAGCAGGGGAGAGGCACAGAGAGAGGGAGAGACAGAGAATCCCAAGCGGGCTCTGCAATGTCAGCTACTGAAGTTGACGCACATCCCCCTACGCTGGCCCTTTGGCATGTGCTGATTCATCGCTGGGTCACGGAGGCCAAACACAGGTGGTTTCATAGAGCTTTCAGCGGGCGCGCTGAGCTGGGGGAGAAAACATTGGGTTGAATTCCACCCAAACAGCCAAGGCTTAAGGAGCCAAGACCCTAAGAAACGGGAGCACAGACATTGAGCCCCCTGAGACCTGCCTGAGGAACCTCCTGACCACAGAGGAGCAGAGGTCTGGCTGGTGCCACGGTGCCGGGAATGAAAATAAAATAGACTTGCAGAAAGGGAAGGGCACCAGTAAAGGCCCCAAGTTTTCAGCTCAGATCCCTGAAATAGTACATCCTAAGAATAAATGCAAACCGAGAACAGACCACCCTAGGCTAAATTAACTGATGACCAAGGGACATAAAATCCTCTATGGATAACATCTACCAAAACTTCTATGATTTTCAGAAAGAATGTCAAGCGTTCAATAAGAAAAAAAAAATCCAGGAATGCCAAGATACGTGACCAAATGGCTGAAAAACAGAGAAGAGAGACAAAACTATAAGTGATTCGGGAGTTGGAATGATCAGACACGACCTTTAAAGGAACAGGCAGTATTATGAGACCCAAGCTTTGAAATAACTAATAGTTGTCTATCTCTCGATGGGGTTAAAAGTGTGGTTACAAGCAGGTTACAAGTGTGTTTACTTTGGGATAATTCATTAACCTGTATATTCAATACTGTGCACTTTCTTGTGCACACGTCAGACTTGAGTACAGTTTCACAAAAAATAAAAACTTGGGGACTTGAGTTAAATCTGGGCTTGGAGGGAAATTCATAGTCTTCAGTGCACCCACTGGAAAAAGTAGGCTGCAAAACAACGATATCAGTATCTGTCTCGAAAGAAAATTTTAAAACGTTTATTTACTTTTGAGAGAGAGAGAAAGAGAGTGGGGGGAGGGTAGAGAGAGAGAGGGAGTCAGAGGATCTGACGCAGGCTCTGCACTGAGAGCAGGGCTTGAACTCACAAACTGTGATATCATGACCTGAACTGAAGCCAGACACTTAAATGACTGACCCACTCAGACACCCCTCAAAAACTTTTTCAAAAAAGAACAGAAAACTTGGAGCACCTGGGTGGCTCAGTCAGTTAAGCATCTGACTTTGGTTCAGGTCATGATCTCATGGTTTGTGAGTTCAAGCCCATCTTGGGCTCTATGCTGACAGCTCAGAGCCTGGAGCCTGCTTCATATTCTGTGTCTTCCTCTCTCTGCCCCTCCCCTGCTCACACTCTGTTTTTCTCTCTCTCAAAAATAAACATTAAAAAAATTTTTAAAAACAGAAAACTTAAAGATGGAAATAATGAGGGTCAAAGCAGAAATCAATGAAATATAACACAAATACATTGCGCTTTCAACAATAGCCAAATCATGGAAAGAGCCTAAGTATCCATCAACTATGAATGGATAAAGATGTGGTTTATCTATACAATGGAGTCCTATTTGGCAACGAGAAAGAATGAAATCCTGCCATTGGCAGCAACACGGATGGACCTGGAGGGTATTATGCTGAATGACGTAAGTCAGTCAGAGAAAGACAGATCTCCTATGTTTTCAGTCATATGTAGAACTTGAGAAACTTAACAGAAGATGATGGGGGAGGGGAAGGGGACAAAATAGTTACAGAGAGGGAGGGAGGCAAACCATAAGAGACTCTTAAATACAGAGAACAAACTGAGGGTTGATGGGGGTGAGGAGGGCTGCGGGAAAGCGGGGAAAATAGGTGATGGGCGTTGAGGAGGGCACTTGTTGGGATGCGCACTGGGTGTTGTATATAAGCGATGAATCATGGGAATCTGGCCCCAAAACCAAGAGCACCGTGTATACACTGTATGTTAGCCAACTTGACAATAAATTACATTATAAATAAACAAATAAATAAAACAACTGCACATTGGAGAAAATACAAAAAGCCAAAAACTGGTGATTTGAATGATACCAGTGGTAATTTCTGTAGGATCCAGCCTGCCACAGTTCTCACCTCCTGCCATCCGTGCCCTTGAACAGCCCTCTCTCAGGCTCTCTCGTAGCGAGTAGGGCTGGCCTGTGTTATTAAGACGAAAATGCCAATGACGGACTGTGACATCCGAGGCCAGTTCATAAATGACATCGCAGCTTTCAGCTTCCTCTCTCACAGATCAATCACTCTGGATAAAATGAACTACTGGGGCGCCCGGGAGGCTCAGTCAGTTAAGCGTCCAACTTCGGCTCAGGTCATGATCTCACGATTTGTAGGTTCGAGCCCTGTGTCGGGCTCTGTGCTCACAGCTCAGAGCCTGGAGCCTGCTTCCGATTCTGTATCTCCCTCTCTCTCTTCCCCTCCACAGCTCATGCTCTGTCTCTCAAAACTGAATAAATGTAAAAAAAAATTTAAAAAAATGAACTACCAGGTTAAAGGACCCTCAGGCAATCCTACAGAGAAATTAATGTGCTAAATTACTAGGCTCTACTAACAGCCAGCACAAATGTGGCGCCATTTCGAGTGCGCCACCTTGAAATCAGCTCCCTTGGCTTCAGTCAAGCTTTGAGATGGCGCAGCCCCGGCCCACATGCTGATTACAATACAAAGCGAGGCCGGCCACCTACAGTGTCCCTGAGATCTTGACCCACAGAAACGATATGAGACAATATATTTGTTTTCCAGTGTTGCATAACAAATTACCACAAATGAAGAGTTTAAGAAAACACGTATTTAGCAATCCCTATCAACAGAACCCAGCACTGTCCACAGAGCTTGAACAAACAATCCTAAAATTTGTATGGAACCAGAAAAGACCCTGAAGAGCCAAAGTAATCCCAAAAAAGCCAAAGCTGGAGGCATCACAATCCCGGACTTTAAAATGTATTACAAAGCTGTAATCATCAACACAGTATGGTATGGGCCCAAGACACAGAAACTCAGATCAATGGAACACAAAAGAGAACCCAGAAATGGACCCATAGATGTATGGCCAACTAATATTTTACAAAGCAGGAAAGAATGAATATCTGATGAAAAAAAACAGTCTCTTCAGCAAATGGTGTTGGGAAAACTGGACAGCAACATGCAGAAGAATGAACCTGAACCACTTTCTCACACCACACACAAAAATAAACTCAAAATGGATGAGAGACCTAACTGTAAGACAGGAAGCCATCAAAATCCTAGAGGAGAAAGCAGACAACAACCTCTTTGACCTCAGCCGCAGCAACTTCTTACTTGACACGTCTCCCGAGGCAAGGGAAACTAAAGCAAAAATGAACTGTTAGGACCTCATACAGATAAAAAGCTTCTGCACAGTGAAGGAGACAATCAGCAAAACTAAAAGCCAACCGATGGAATGGGAGAAGATATTTGCAAATGACATCAGATAAAGGATTAGTATCCAAAATCTATAAAGAACTTATCAAATTCAACACCCAAACAAACAAAATAGTGAGTGAAGAAATGGGCAGAAGACATGAATAGACACTCTTCCAAAGAGGACATCCAGATGGCTAACAGACACATGAAAAGATGCTCAACCTCACTCATCTTCCGGAAATACAAATCAAAATCACGATGAGATACCACCTCCCACCTGTCAGAATGGCTAACATGAACAACTCAGGCAACAACAGATGCTGATGAGAATGCGGAGAAAGAGGAAACCTTGTCCACCGCTGGTGGGAATGCACACTGGTGCAGCCACTCTGGAAAACAGTGTGGCGGTGCCTCAAAAAATTAAAAATAGAACTACCCTACATCCCAGCAATTGCACTACTAGGAATTTATCCAAAGGATACAGCAGTGCTGATACAAAAGGGCACATGCACCCCAATGTTTATAGCAGCACTATTGACAATAGCTAAAATATCAGAAGAGCCGAAATGTCCATCGACTAATGAATGGATAAAGAAGACGTGATATATAGTACAATGGCGTATTATTACTCGGCAGTCAAAATGAATGAAATATTGCCATTTGCAACAACATGGATGGAATTGGAGTGTGTTATGCTAAGTGAAATCAGAGAAAGACACATATCATGTGACTTCTCTCATTTGTGGAATTTAAGATACAGTACAGATGAAAATAAGGGAAGGGAAGCCAAAATAATATAAAAACAGAGATGGAGACAAACTATGAGATTCTTTTTTTTAAAATATGTTTTTGAGAGAGACAGATAGACAGAGCAGGAGTGGGGAAGAGGCAGAAAGAAAGAGAGAGAGAATTTGAAGCAGGATCCAGGCTCTGAGCTGTCAGAACAGAGCCTGACGAAGGGCCCGAGCTCACAAACCACGAGATCATGACCTGGGCCGAAGTTGGACTGTTAACCGACTAAGCCCCAGGTGCCCCCTGAGGGTTGCTGGTGTCGTATTAGGTGGGGGCACGCGCCAAATGGACAATGGGCATTAAGGAGGGCACTTGTTGGGATGAGCACTGGGTGTTATATGTAAGTGATGAATCACTTGATTCTACTCCTGAAATCATTATGACACTATGTTAATTAGCTTGAATTTAAATTTTTAAAAATAAGAAAAGAAAACGCATATTTAGTATCTTACATTTTCCATGTGCCAGGAACTTGGGGACAGCTCAAGGGACTTCTCTGCCCGGGGCATCTCACAAGTCAGCTGGACTCAGTTGTTATGTGGAGATGTTTCTGGGCAAGAAGCCACTTTCAAACCCGCTCAGACTGTTGACAGAATCCATTTCCTTATGTTTGCGTGATTGAGTACCCGGGTTTTTGGCTGGCCATGGGCTAGGCCACCCTTAGGTCCTGGAGGCGGCGGGCAGCTGGGTTTCCTCGGCGTGGATTCTCACTTCACCAGACCAGCGCGGAGACTACCGCTAGTGCCGGCTCACAAGAGGAAGTCTAACGTATACTATCATATCCAAAGACAGGATATTATGCAGAGTAAAACACAACACATAGATTCTGGGGGCCCATTTTAGGAGTGTGCCTACCACAAATATTGTTTGAAGACATTAAATTTTTGGTACTTTGTCATGCAGTAACAGAAAACGAATACGAATCTTTAGCAAGAAATGTCAAGAAAGAGATACAGCACAAATTAGTAATGTAAGGAAAGAAAAAAGTTATCACTACAGGTCCTGTAGACACTGCAAAGATACAAGTTTATTGTAAGAAAATCTATGACAACAAGGTAATGATTTATGTAAAAAAGGACTAACTCATTGAAAGACACAACTTCGCAAAACTAAACAGATGAAAGTATATGTACCACTATCCCTATTAAGTAAATAGAGGCCATAATTTAAAACTCTCCCACAAAGAAAACTCTTGTTCCAGATGGCTTCACCAGTGTGTCTTTCAACACGAGGGAGAAATAACACCAACATTCCAAAAACTTTTAAGGGAACAAAAATAGAGGCAAATTCATGCTTTGAGAGTAAGATAACCCTGACATTGAAACTAGACTAAGAGATTACAAAATATAAGGTCACAGGCCACTCACATGAATACAAACTCAAAAGTCCTCTTCAAAAATTGGACATTAAGTTCAGTAATCTATAAGAAAAATAATATACCACCGTCATGTGTGGTTTATCACATTAATGCAAGGTTGGTTTGACATTTGAAAATCAATCAGTATAGACACACCGGGGTGGCTCAGCGGGTTGAGCAGGGCACTCTTGGTTTTGGCTCAGGTCATGGTCTCAGGGTTCCTGGGTTTGAGCCCTGTGCCAGTCAGGCTCTGCACTGACAGCATGGAGCCTGCTTGGGATTTCTCTCCCACTGCCTCAAAACATAAATGTTAAATATTTCTAAAAAAGAAAAATCAATGTAAATCACACTAATAACAGGGGACCAAGGGGGTCATCTCAATAGATGCAGAAAAATCATGTGATGAAATTCAACATTCCTTTGTGATTAAAATAAAAATGACTCAGCAACTTAGGAGTAGAAAGGAACTTCTTATAAGCATAATAAAGGGTTTGGTGGGTCTGTGCTGTGCCAACTTAGCGACACTGAAGAATTCCCCCAGAATTCCCTTCCCTGCTCAGGTCTGGGTTACAGGTCACCCCATGAAAATCTGTGAGCTTTAGTAGGGAAAGGGAAGCAGTGGTTCTCATTTCCTGTGTTACCCTCTTCAGATGGCACAGGGCAGCACTCGCACCAGGCACGTGGCAGTCTGGACTCACGACTGTTCACCTGCCGGTCACCTGGTTGGTGTGCGGACAGCTGCCAGAATACGAGACGTGTCCGCCTCCTTTATGTTCTCACAGTGCCGAGTCAGGCGTGTGTCCGCTGCAAGGTTAAGGTCAGCAGTTTCCCGTGCAGATCACACACATCACTGACATTGGAGCTGATGAGAGACGGGTGTGGGCTCCAGTTTATCCTCACGGGTTCCGGTGTTTCTTGGTGCCTCGACTTCATATCCAGCTTTCCTTCCAAATGCTGGCGCAGCTGACTTGGAGCAACATCGGGCCTGACTCAAGTGGCAGAGGCAACGATCTTATGAGGACTCCACCATCCTGGCCAGTCACAGACAGTCTAATCCCTCCAAAAAAACCCCCACCCTGTGTCTCTTACAGTCGTTCCACTTTTCTAATTAACCCTAATTGATACAAATAATAATACAGAGTCAGAAGAGAGAATGGAACCTTTAGGATGAGTTTTACGAACGAGTACTGGGTTATTTGGAATTGTTCTCCAATCTGATTAGGCATTACTGACCCCCAGTGGTACAGGGGCACTGGGAGTCCGTCGCTTACAAAACAGACTTAAAAGTTACTTAAAATATAAACTTGATACCTGACATCAAATCCTGTACAAGGTAAGAGATAACCATCCCTTGCTGTCTTAGAACTCTTTAGCAAAAGTAATTAGTATAATAGGGTTAGTTGGTTTCCTCCAAGTGCTCTAGAGAAGCTTCAGGAAAGAAAACAATGATGAGCTCATGGCTTCCCATCCCCACCCCCAGCTTCACTGAGATATTACTGACACATAACATTGAGTAGATTTAAGGTGTATGACCTGGTGATTTGATCCACTTAGATATTGAAAAATGATTACAACAGGCTAACACCTCTATCACTTTACATAATTTTTACATGTATGCTGAGAACATTTAAGAGCTGTTCTCTCAGCAGTTTCAAATATATGATACAGTAGTGCCAACTGTATCACCATGTATATTAGATCCCCAGAATTGACTCATCTGCTAGCTCAAAGTTTGTACGCTCTGACATTCTCCCATGTTCTCCAACTCCCAGGCCCTGGCAGCCACCATTCTACTCACTGTCTCTGTGAGTCTGACTTGTTTAGATTCTCCACATAAGAGAGATCATGCAGTGTTTTTCTTTCTCTGTTTGACTTATTTCACATAGCGGAACACCCTCCTTTCTCATGGCTGAATAATATTCCACCACATATACATATATATAATGTCATCCAGAGACAGACATTTATTTCCATACGTTGGCTATTTTGAATAACGCTGCAATGACAAAGTGCAGATATCTCTTCAAGATCCGATTTCACTCCCTCTGGTTACGTACCCCAAAGTGAGACTGTAGATCATACGGTAGTTCTATTTTCTAATTTTTTCTAGTGTTTTCCTTAGTGTCTGTACTAGTTCACATTCCCATGGACAGCGCCCTAGGGCTCCCTTTTCTTCACATCTTCCCTGATGCTTGTTGTCTCTGGTCTTTTGGAGACCATTCTAACAGGTGTGAGGGGATAGCTCATTGTGGTTCTGATTTGCACTTCCCTCATGAGGAGTGATGTTCAGCATCATTTCGTGTACCTTTTGGGCATTCATATACCAGCTTCTCCAGTTACCTGGAAGTAAAACATTCTTTTTATAATTAACAATTTAAAAAATATATTTATTTATATTTAAGAGAGAAAAAGAGAGCACGCATGTGCGTGAGCAAGTCGGGGAGGGGCAGAGAGCCTGAGACAGAATCTGAAGCAGGCTCTAGGCTCTGAGCTGTCAGCACAGAGCCTGACGCAAGGCTCAAACTCATGAACTGTGAGATCATGACCCGGGCCAAAGTTGGATACTTAACCAATTGAGCCACCTCGGCACCTCTCTTCCAGGAATCTTAAAATTTCAGGTCTTATGTTTAATCTCTCAATCCATTTCAAGCTAACTTCTAATGGGAGAGTTGAACAGATAAATATATATCAATTGCAGCACGCTAGAATAGTAAAAGTATTAATAAAATGCAGACACAGAACCCAAGAGGGAGAGAGTCACCCTGATTTAGGTTGGGGAATGGGAATTAGGCAAAGTTTCCAAGAGACAGTGATGTCCAAGACTTGTTTTACTTTTAAGAAAAATTTTTTAGTGTTTATTTTTGAGAGAGAGTAGGGGGAGGGACAGAGGATTGCAGGCAGGAGCAGAGAGTCCAATGCTCGAACCCATGAACCATGAGATCATGACCTGAGCCAAAGTTGGATGCTTAACCGATTGAGCCACCAAGGTCCCTGCAAGACTTGTTTTTAACCAACAGACAGCTGGGTGGGCAGCGAGTGCATTCCAGACTGAGACACGGAGGCAGGGCACAAGAATGAGAGGCCACTCCCAAGAGAAGGGTCCCTGACAACCTGCAAGGGGACAGGGCCCAGCCTCCTCCCTTCCTTCCGCCTCCCAGGAGGGAAATGTCCCCAGAACACAGGCAGGAGGGTCCCAGCCACCCTCACCCCTGGTGGCCTGGTGAGCACAGAAATGCGGGAACACTGCGGTGAGTTGTTTACTCGGTGTGGAGTTCACACCACCTTCTGTACTTAATGAGTCACTCGGGCCATTCCAGGGTGCTGCCGGTGTGCACAAACCCCTCCTTGAACTTGGTTGGCTAGCTGGGCTCCTGGGTGTGACCGGGCAGGACCTCCTGGGAGGAGGCAGGTCCTAACAGCGCTTTCCTTTCCCATTGAGAGAAGGTAAAATCCAAGCCAGCAGGAATAGACTTGGCCTAGCAATAATCCTGAGATGAACTTGAACTTCTGGTGAGACACAGCGGCCACCATCAAGTCGTTCTGCCCCTTTCCTGGGCTGGCAGAGTATCCGAGGTCAGGATTGCAATGAATTTTATAGTATTTTGATGGGGATTTGAAACTACGGCTATTTAAAAGATGTTGCTTTGGAGTTGTTTCTTCTAAGGTTTGAACTTGATTTGTAGAAGCATTTCTGTCTTTATGATAATATTTAAATTATATTGATTTAATTGATAGAATTGATATTCTTTAGGGGTCAAGACTACTTGAGTAAACAACTCCAGAACAGATCTTTAAGAACCATTCCTGGGCATTTACGTAATTACTGTTAGGCTGACCAGTCTCTCAGGTGAGGAATGCGCCATGTCCCATGCCAGCGGGAAGGCTCTGGTGGGTCTGTGATCTCGTGAGCGTTTCATCTCAAATATAAGATGACTTGCCTATTTCCTTCATTTTACTGGATGAAATGAGATTCTTTTTTTTTTTTTAATGTTTTACTTATTTTTGTGAAAGAGTGTGTGAGCAGGGGAGGGTCAGAGAGAGAGGAAGACACAGAATTCGAAGACCGGCTCCAGGCTCCGAGCTAGCTGTCAGCACAGAGCCCAATGCAGGGCTTGAACCCACAAACCGTGAGATCATGACCTGAGCCGAGGTCGGATGCTTAACCGACTGAGCCACCCACGCCCCAGAATGCTGTACTTGTAACCAAGCTAACATGAATGAGCACCTCTGCGAAGCATCCTTCACAAGAGGTACTTCAGATTTCACTGGAGCACGGCCCTTTCTGCTCTAGCGCAAAACGGCTCTGGTTTTTAACTACACCAGGCTCTTCAGGAAATGAAGTTAGATGAGGCATTTAGCTGGTAACAGCAGTGCCATCCATTCAATCAGTGCTGCTTCGGAGCTTTACTTCTCATCAGGCACCAGGGCCAGAACGGCAGACAGGGCCCTTTTCCACAACCCTACAATCTGGTGGAGAAAACAGATTTTTTTTTTTTTATATTAACACAAGAATGTCGAACTGTGACTGGGAAGAGAAAAATGCAAAGGTAGGAATAACATGGGGGGGGGGGCACTACCTGCTTTAAGGTATAAGGGAGGGATTCAGTGAGGGGACGGTTATGGAGCACCTGGCTTCTCCTGGCTCAGTCAGTAAAACCTGACTCTTGATTTCAGGGTTGTGAGTTCGAGCCCCACGCTGTGTATAAAGATTACGTAAAAAGAAATCTCAAAAAAAAGAAAAAAAGAGGAGGAGATGGTTAAGACCAGAGGACAGTGAGTCAGACCTGTCAGAACAGGAGGGGGAAAAAGTCTGTGCAGAGACTCACCGCCCCGAAAGGGGGTTGATAAGGTTTAAGGGACTAAAAGACCCACACACATGAAGCAGAATTATCTATTATGCACCCGGTAAGTTGGAAGAGGCAGCTAGATCATTACAAGAACCTGGAGGGCTTTTGGCAGAAGAGTGACAGGAGGTGATATACTATTTTGAAGAGGTCACTCTGGCTCTCAGGTGGCTCGCAGCCGGGGGGGAGGGGGGGAGGTGAGCTGCAGATTCCAGCGGAGCCTCCATTCATGGCTTTAGCAAGATGGTGCTTGGAATCCGGTGGTTCTAATAGGGAGGAGAAGGTGTACATTCAGGGTGTATTTTAAAGGTGGGAGAAACAGGTATGCTGGCGGGTGGGGTGGTGCGAGGGGTAGTGAGTGGAACAGAGGAAGGATGATCTTGGGTTCCTGCTGGGATGACTGGGAAGATGGTGTAATCCTATCTGCGATGAGCAGACCAGCAGAAAAACAGGTTTGGAGAAGGGTTTCAGCCCTTCAAGAGGATGCCTCAGGCTCTTAGTCATCGGAAGAACTCTGATCCCCATTTAGCATTTCTTTCAAAGGGCAGTTGTGCTGCCTGGCCTAAACTAGACCCAGATTTTTTCTAGAGAGAGTAGGCAGTTCACAACAGGTTCTGAATGGGAGCTGGGGGCTTATCTTGACGTTGCTTTTGATAAACACTGATTGTGTGTCTGCCTGGGGAGAGTTGGTGGGCTAGGAAAGATCATGAAAGGCAGGATAAAGACCCCAAAGCTACCCTTTGGTATTGTCATTCACTAAGAAATTAAGGAAGAGAGAGTACTGTTGAACTTAAATATTTTCTAAAAACTTAAATATTTTCTAAAAAATAAGAATTTGATGTATATTTTCCATGCTATTTCATAGGTGGGTTATCTTTCCAACAGTGTCGTTAGCTTAGGAAGGAAATAATTAAAGATGTAAATGTCTGAGCCAGGGGCCAAAACCGCTCTGAACAGCCCAAGGTTGTGAACTTACTTAATTTGCCATTTCCCTGGGGAGTCATTTCTTGGCTCATTGATTTATTATTATTCTGTAAAATCGTGGCAGCCCCTGTCCTCCGCTGCCCATGGCCAGAGTGTGAACCAGCTGTGAGGTCTGAAGAGTTTATGTTTATTGGATTTTAATGATTCAGTTAATAAAGGTCATTCCGAAAAGTAATAGAAACCTAAGTGTGTGGAAACAGAATGGATTAGGCTGACTCCAGCAGTTCCTTGTCCTTGTCCTTCGGTATATGTCGGATCCTTAAAGCAATTAAGAGGACCCTTCCTTTTACTCAATTTCCTGCTGTGATATTCAACTATGGTTGTAAAATGTTCTCCGAAACCCATCGCTTAACGAAAGGTGTCATGGAAACACCAGGCATAAAGCTTCTCCGATAATGACGATCCATTGTTAATTTAATATTGATCACAGTTTAATTGTAGTTATAGATAATCACAATTCTTGTTAATAGTGTATCTATGGTGCTCTCCGATATCTTTGAGAGATTGAAATATTAGGAGTTTCAGGTAAAATCTGAATTTTGAAAGTTAGGTCTGAACTGGAAGTTAAAAGGAACCTTAAAAGTCATTTAATGGTGGGGCACCTGGGTGGCTCAATCAGGTAAGCGTCCAACTCTTGATTTTGGCTCAGGTCATGATCTCACGGGTTCGTGGGTTCAAGCCCCACTAACAGTGCTGAGCCTGGTTGGGATTCTCTCTCTCTCTCTCTCTCTGCCCCTCTTCCACTTGTGTTCTGTCTCTTCCTCTCTCTCTCTCAAAATAAATACGCTTAAAAAACAAAAATCATTTAAAGGTGTCCTTTAAATATTTACTAACAGCAGATGATTTAGTATATATTTGTCCAAAATGGTGCTCGTTAGACTGTGAAAGAATTTCCTGGGGTGCCTGGTTGGCTCAGTCAGTGGAGCACGTGACTCTTGATCCTGGGGCTGTAAGTCAGAGCCCCAACTTGGGTGTAGAGAGTACTTAAAAAATAAAATCTTATTAAAAAAAAGAATTTCCTAAGGTAAATAGTGATTGTTTGGATTATTACATTAAATTGATAAAAGCATTATATTGATAAAAGCATTTAAGAATATGCGGAAAGGAATAAATGCACAGTTGTTCCCCAGACATGGATTAGTTAACAAAAGTCTCCACCCACCTCAGGACCCAATGCGACAGGATATGTGTGTAATTCATACACAGAAAACATTTCTTACATAATTTTATAAAGCCTTCATGGCTCCTGTTGACTTTTCGAGACTTGTCGTT
>PJEM01016384.1:0-26006 GCA_004023845.1 Helogale parvula | reverse complement strand
GGTCCAGCATCGCACGCCACATCATCTCTCAGGGGAGGGCCGTTGTCTCCCAGCCCCAAGGACGGGCTGGGGGCCCAGGATCCCGTGCGTCTTCTATTAGCGCAAGAGGCCCCCCGGTCACGGCTCAGAGAACCGGAAGCACCTCCCACCGCTCTCCACGCGGGCTTCAACCTGGCGCATTTCCAGCCAAGACTGGCTCCCGTGGGCGGCTGGCACGCGTGTCCCCGCGCACGCACACATCTTGCAAACGTCAGCCCCACGCCTGCCCGGCCCCGTGACCGGGCGCACGCAGCACTCACGCGTGCCCGCACACGCCCGCGGGCACAAGCGTCCGCGGCGGGCACTGAGGGCGCAGGAAGGTAAGGGCGCCGGCAGGGAGCCGATTGGGGACCCAGGCCCAGGCCTGGGCGGTGTCCGGGGCGGGCCCAGGGGCGGAGCTCGCCTCCCGGGCGCGCAGGGTCGGGGCGGGGCCGCGCCGCCGCCGTCCGTGCTGTCCCGCCCTCGGCCCGGCCGCTTCTCTCCGTTTCTCTCGCTGCAGACCCCGCGGTAGCAGCCGCTGAGCCCGCCGCCCCCGCCCTCGAGGTAGGCACCGCGGGCGTGGGCCTGCGCTCTGCCGGCGTCCAGGGTCGTGGGCCCGGCCCTGGGGAGCCGAGGAGGAGGTGGGGGGGGGGCGGGGAAGAGCGGGCGTGGGCGAGGGGCTGAGCGCCGGGCCCCTGGGACCGAGCGGGAGCGCCCAGCGCAGAGCAGGCCGCACAGGCGGGCGACAAGCGGGCCCGTGCGGGCCGGCGGGAGGCCCGATGTCCGGGGGCGCCTGCGGCTGGGACTCGAGCCTGCCGGGACCTGCGGGCGGAAGGGCACGGGCCGCCGCCTGGAGGCCAGGCCGGCTGCAGGTCTAGGTGACCTTTCCCGGCGGCGCCCTCTGGCCCTCGATCCCGCCAGCACGGGTCGGGCGGGGAACCGCCTGCCACCCACACTCACCGGGCTGGGCGCACGGATCTGCGCGGGCCACGCTGTGGCCGCGGGGATGAGTTCCTGTGACGACCGCGGCCCCACGCTCCCAGCCCCACACGCCTGTCCGGTCTGTCTGGTGTAGGCGCGGAGAAGCTGGCGCTGGGCGCTGTTCCGCGCGTGCCAGCTCCTTACGGGCCGGAACGGGAGGCTGAGAGTCGATTTAGGCCGCAGGAGCCTGGGCAGTAGGCTAGGCCTTGGGAAAGGACGCCCTGCGGGGAGCGGATGTGGCCTCCTTGGCCTTAGGAGAGATTCCTGGTTCGGTTGCTCATTCATTCGCCGAGTGCGGTCGTGCCTTTCACGAAACTGGTTGGAGCCCTTGAATTTCAGGGCTGCAATCCAGTGACTTGTCCAAGGTCACACAGCCGGGGCGATACGAAGCCTACCTAAGTTCTCTCATCTGTACAATAAGAGCAACTGTAGCTCTCCTTCGGTGGATTTTTGGGAAGAATGCTCTGAGTTGATTCACGCAAAGCTATCGGTAGAAACCTTGACACTTGAGACTTTTGGGGGAGGATTTAGCCCATCCTCTGCAGACCGTTCCACTCCACTTGGTGTTCTGGAAAGCGTTTAATAAACATAGCCCCTGTTGTTTTAAACATCATTGCTAAGCATTTGTATGCCAGGCCTTGAGTCACTTTTACGATAATTAATGAAAAATCCTTTACGTTTATAGACAGACAAGGTCAGGCTGAAGCTTGCAGACCTGAGGGAAGGTTTCGCCTGAGGTCCCCATCCCCTTGACCAGCCTTACCTCTGCAGAGGAGGTAGGGAAGTGGCCCCTCCTTTGCCTAATATGCTGTTGGCAAGGCGAGGGCAGGCTGCCCAGGGCTTGCCTTGTTTCTCCACCCCAGCTCTGGAATGAATTCTACAGGGTTAGGCTTAAACCCTTTGCAGCTTTGTTTTCAGTGCTTGGGGTGATGCCATTTGGCACACAGTAGGTACTTGAGAAGGGTCTGTGGGGGTAAATGTGCTCTTGCTTTTTATTCGAGTCACCTTATTCTTTTTTTTTTTAAACCATTGAAGCATATGGCTTATAGTAGTTGCTCATTAAGTATTTGTGAAATTATTGAATGGGCCTGTGTGGTGGCTGCAGGCCCAGAGCATAGTCTCTTGATCTTGAACATCCTTTCTGAGAGAAACACACCTCTCACTCACTTCCAGAAAATAGTCTTGCTTAGCAGAGGATCACGCCTATTTAAAGAGCTGCAGCAGAATGTACAGCGCTAGAGCACTGAGATGCAAAACTCTCTCCCAACTTGACATAACTGCTTTAAATGTGTTATCTTGGTCTTGTGACTTTCCAGGTCCTGTGGGAAACTTGTAGAACTGGTGTTGCTGGGCCTGCTGGGGAGGGGGAGAGCGACCAGGGTGAATGGGATTCTCCTAACTGCTTTTCCCCTCTCTGGTGGGTGTGTCGATAACTTCTGCTGGAGTTGTTCTGACCTTGAGGGGAGGGGAGTACTGCTCTCAGTTGATTCATTGCTTAGTCTTATTTCTATATTTTTATTCTATTGGGTAGAGGCAGGTCTGTCTGGGGCATAAACACAGGGGCTCAGGAGGGACCGTAGAGTGAGGAGTAGCCTGTGGGCTGCTGACCCTGCTGGACACTGGGCAGGTATGGACAGTAACCTTCAAGCTGGTGGTAATAAGGGACATTGACATCCCCCCACCCCCCATCTTTACCATTAAGATGCTCCCAAGACACTGAAGTTCACTTTGCCCTTGATGGAATTTTTCTTGGCCTGACATCTTTTTGGGTGGTGACTGAGGGAGACGTGTGTGTGTGTGTGTGTTTATGTGTGTGGCTGAGAGCCCACCAGCAGGCAGTCTCTCAGGGTGCTCAGAGAATCTGTGGCCTTGGGCTCCCCACAGACTCCTCTCAGAGCCCCTGAGGAAAAGTGAGCAGCGGGACCCTCAGCTGGGCCTGGGCACAATCCTCCCTTTTCCTGCTTGCTCTCAGGGAGGTGAGGGTGAGTGAGCCTCTACGCCCTTTACCCCAAACTGTTCTGGAAAGAGTCCTGGGGAGCAGATTGAGCTCCCAACACAGCTCTGACAAAAGCCACAGGATGGAGTGCAGGTCCTGTCACTGTCTTTTTCCTCGGCATCTTCTTTATGAAAGTGTCATTGTCATCATCAGTCATCATCCTCATCCTCACCCTCACACTCATTCTTTATCGTGGGCCTGCTCAGCATCCTTCTGGGGGGCTTAACGTATGTTTTGTGATGTTGAATCCACCATCCTACTGGCCAGGAGAGGCATTCTTGTTTCCTTCTCATGGGTCAGGAGGCCTGAGCACAGAGTTGGGATTTGGGGCCTGCTCTGGCTAGCTCTCGTGCTGGTACTTCCACACTGAAGTTGCCACCGTGACCACTAATAGACGTGAGTGCATTTGAAAGGCAGAATTTGCTGTTCGGAGGGGAAGTGTTGTTTTGCGCTGAGCAGAGTGAACGCGTGGATGGCTGCGTGTAGGCTGCCCAGCAGTGGATTGTAATCAGTGGAGTCACGCCTGCTTGTTGCGAGGACAGTGACACTGGGTGTCTGTCAGGAGACAGGTCAGTTTTTACTGGGATGAGGTAGAAGACATTCTTCTAGGACTCACCCAGACAGTATTCAGAGACACCGTACCTCATGTGGTGAGGGAGGACTCTGGACCCTGTGATTGAGGGTGGCTTTTTGATAACCTGCAGGCAGCTTTAATTATACTAAGAAATCTATAAACTGTGAACCTGTAATAAAACACTCTCTGTGGTCGTTGTATACTTACTGGGTACCAGTCTCTGTAGTGAGTATTTTATATTAACTGTCTAATTCAGTCTTCACTGTGATGCTAAGACAGATTCTCTTTCCCCATAGTAGAGCTGAAGAAATGTGGGATGCATATACGTTGTGACTTGCCCTGGGTCCCATAGCTAGAGAGTCATGGAGTGGTCTTTGGAACTCAGAGCTGCTTGACTCTCAAATCTACTTGCCCAAGCACTGTCTAAACCCCGCCGAGTCAAGCCAGGCAGCGAGGTTCCAGGAAATGTGAGGGGTCTGAGGTCAGGCAGGCGCCCTGGGTGCACCTGGGACCCGACCTCGCCATGCTGCCTGCCAGCCCTGGCTTGTCCTCCCTTGATGGGTGGGTGGGCCGGCAGGGTGCCCCCAAATCAGTTACATTCCCTTGTGGCTTCTTGTGGAAGGCTGTGCCGGTGGTGGCCTAGCTCCCAGAGTGTTTTAAAATAGAAGCAACGCCTAGGAAGCCGGCGTGAGCCTGTTGTGGAGTAGGAGGGGAGGCCAGCTGCACTGGGAGCATGGACTTGCTACCAGAGCACAGGGTACCGGCTTTGCCGGCATCCGGTAGGCATGACCAGAGGCTGCCTTTTCCATGAGGAAGTGTGGCGTAGGGTGTGAGGAGGCCTCTGATAGTGCTGGCCCAGCACATTGGCTTTCAGAGCTGGGCTAGCCTCCTGCTGGGGAGGTTGCTTGTTCTGGCCCCCACAGTTAGGGGGAGGTGCTTTGTTCTAATGCCTGGTGGTCTGATCCCCCTCCTATGTGCTGGCCCAGTTCTGTTCAGCCCAACCACCTCGAATGATGTTAGAGAAACAGCAGAACCAAAGGCTTTCCTACAGTTTTCCCTTTCTAAGGGAAATCCAGGATGGTGATGGTCATGGCCATGGTGATGTGATGGTGATGGTGATGGTAGTGGAGGTGATTGTCATCCTGGTCAGAAGCCTTGCAGGAATCAGTTGCACACTCACATGGGGTAATAAAAGAAAGCATAATGAAGGGACCATTTACAAAGGTGTGAGCAGAGTGTGGAGCACCTGACAAGTATTCCCCCTCCCCACCCAGGTGCTCTAGAGCCTGGATGGGGCTCCTTGGCAGGAGCTGTGGCCTTAGAAAGTAGTCATTGCCCACCTGTGGCCCAGCAGGGAGGGGGCTTGGGGAATGAGTATTCCCAGCCTCTCTCTTCCATCTTCTGCTGATGCCTCCTCTTGGCCCAAACCAACCATACCTAGCCTTTGATAACAGTCCATAGTGATCAGCTCTTGGGCCACAGAACAGGATGGAGGAGAAAAGTGGATCTGAAGGGGCAAAGGATATCCAGAATAATGGACTGTACTTAGCACTTATGGAGCACTCTTCTGTGTGCCAGATACTCTACGTGCTCTACCTACCTTTCTTGATCTTTGCAGGAACACCGGTAGAAAGTCACTATTGTTAACCCCATTGTGTAGATGAGCAAAATGAGCAAAATGAGGCCCAGGGAGTATAAGTTATTAGTGACTTGTACAAAGTTACACAGCAAGTAAAGGCTGGTAGGTGCTGGTAAATCCTCTGCGAGGCTCATAGCTCCTTCTCATAGTCATAGTCTCTGTGCCTGGCTGCCTGGGTGCCCGGTTGGGCTGTGACATGTCATGGGAGTGTGGCTCCTGGTGTTTGGGTCCTAGTGCTGTTGTACCCTTGCCCTTGAAGACTGTTTCTCCACCCATTATGAGTCACTTTGCTCGCAGGTCTTTTCCTGGCTGAGCCTTGGGGACTCATGGCTACCCTGCTCCGTGTGTCCGCCACCACAGTGGTTGTTAGCTCTTCAGGGTACCCGGCTCCCGGGCCAGGATTCTGCCTCTGCAGACAGAAGTGCTGTCCTGCCTATTCTCAGGCTGTGAAAGGCTGAGAGGAAGGGAAGGAGGCTTTTGAACAGGTGCTTTGGGCCATTCTCCTGCACGTTAAAGTTAGGGAGCTCTGCCCTACCCCTGCCTTCTGGGCAGGGTGGCTAGAGCCACAGGTGGTCACCTGGGAGTGGAAGGTTCCCCCTGCAGGCCTTGCCTGTTACCCCTGCCATCTCAGCAGAGCTGGAATCTCCTCTTGGAACTGGGAGAGATATTTTCCACATGGCCTTTGCCTTCTGGCACCTCTACTGCAACCGCCTTTTAGAATGTGGGCTGTGTGAGGCACCGCGAAGGCAGCGTAGCTCAATTTCAGACACGTTGGTTGGGTTTCTGAATTTTACATCCTTAAAAAAGTTATCAGTATGTACAAACAACTTAAAGTGGAATAAGAAATGAAAATCCGAGTTCAACTCTGCTCCTTTCCCTAAACCCTCTTTCCTTTCCAGAAGCAGTTCCCAGTCAGCCACAATTTACAGATGGGCTTGTAGCCTTCCAACGTGCTTTCCCATCATTTACAAATGTGTGAGCGCATAGACGTGTATGTAAAGGGTTTTCCTCTAGTAATGTGGAATTACACATTTTCTGTGACTTGCTTTGTTCATTTAATTACCGATGGCCCTTGAGCAATATGGGAGGGTAGGGGTGCTTACCCTCCATGCAGTCAAAAATTCTTCTATAACTTTTGACTCCCTCCAAATTTAACTGAGTAGTCTACTGTTGACCACAAGCTTTGCTGACAATATACAGTCAATGAACACATATTTCATATGTTATATATATTGTATTCTGACAATAGAGTAAGCTAGATAAAAATATCACTTTTATTTTTGAATAGAACTCTTAAAATAGTGTTTTTTAAATGTTTGTTTAGTTTTGAGAGAGAGAGAGAGAGAGACAGAGACAGAGCATGAGCAAGGGAGGGGCAGAGAGAGAAAGAGGAAGACACAGAATGGGAAGCAGGGTCCAGGCTCCAAGCTGTCAGCACAGAGCCTGATGTGGGGCTTGAGCTCACGAGCTGTGACATCATGACTTGAGTTGAAGTCAGACATGTAACTGACCAAGCCACCCAGGACCCCCTATAGAAGAAATATTTAAAAAATCATAAGGAAGAGAAAATACATTTATAGTACTGTAAGTACTGTCTAGTGTGTTACAAAGCTAATGCTGCAGTGAGCATCCTCATGTGCACATCTCTGGAGGCCTTGGGTGTGTTCCAAGCAGTAGAATAGTCACTAGGTTAATGCATGCCCACTTAGGCACTGGCCAGCAGTTGTTTCCAAAGGGGCTGTTCTTTACTGGCGTGAACAGAAGTGATCATTTTCCACACCAACACTGGATGTTTTCATTTGCATTTTTGCTGATTAGTTTGTTGAGTGAGCCTCTCAAACATAGATGTCTCAATCACTCTACAGAGGCTCCCTGAGGCGCTTAGGATAAAGTCCACACCTTGTTCTGAGGCCGGAAGTGGCATTGCTGCCTTCTGAAGGCCCATGGTCTTCTCAGCCCGAGTTGAGCTCTCCTTAGGCCCAGGTGGGTGGATGTAGAGGATACTAGTTGTGGGTCTCTCCACCCCCATTCCTGGTGGTGCTGCAGCCGCCCTGTAGAGGGCGCTTCTGCTGCTTGGTTACATTGTCCGTTACTTAGACTCTCTTGTCAGATACTAAGTTTCTATTTTTTTTCTCCTACTATAAAAATACTTTCATGCTCATTGCACACTCACTCATTAAACAGACATTTATATTGAATATCTGCTACTTGCCAGGGCTTGTCATTTTTGACACATAGCTTTTTACATATTTTGGATAAATTTATGCATGACAGGCTTTGGGATGCTTTTTGAGTTCAAGGGTGTGATTTGGGGGTAGGTGTGTGCTTGTGGGGGTGGTGGGGGCGCGGGAGCAGAGCAGCTGTCACTGCCAGGCAACTGATGAGCCAAGGAAGATATGTCCCCCCAAGGTGGAGGTTATGTAAGTGTTACGCAGACCGTGCTGGGTGATATACTATCTCTCCCCTCTGAGTTTCCAGTATGTACTGGATTTTCATTCCTCAGCTGGAGTGGAGCTTGCATAATCTGTTCAAGGTCAGCCAGTGAATGGTTGGGTAGGTAGGCGAACAGGCACTGGAGGGAGACAAGGGACTCCTGTCTCCCGCTCTGACTTACTGGTCCTTCTCAAGGTCTGAAGGTCTGCTCAGCCCAGTCCTGTCTGTCCCTTGGGTCACACTTATCCTTGGGAACCACACTCCCAGGCTCTGCTTTGCAGCCTTCATCCAGGGGGATTTCTGATTTGTCTGTCCAGGGCTGGCTGCTTTCCAGTGTCAAAGTGCCCCGCCTCGTGCTCAGACTCTAGGGCTGGGCTTCTGAAGGCGCATGGCGTGGATGCCACTGGGACAGATGGTGAGCGATTTGGAGCGATTTGAAGTTGATCTGGGTAGAAGTAGGGGCCGGGGAGAGGGGGCTTGGGGGGGGGGGTCAGAGTTCAGCCTTAAAATCAGCACAGGCAGTGTGTTGAGTGAGAAAGCAGGATGCTGAGCTCTCCCCCCACCCCACCCCCTGCCAACCCCCACCACGGTCCAGGCCTGAGAAAACATGAACAGAAATCATTTCTACACGAAGATCATTTTTGCAGTGGGTGTGGAGAGCTGTGTACAAACGAGCATTTTCTAGGTGCTGTTGGCAGTTGTAAGAAAGTGGAGCTTTTCAGAGGCCTGCTGCCTCAGGCCTTGCTCAGTCCTGTCCCATAAATGCCGGAGGAGACTGGGTGGGGGAAGCAGAAGACTGCAGGGAAGCCCAGGGGAGGCTACAGTTGCACGGCAGTTGGGGGCCTTTAGTGAAGGGGTCACAGCCCACTCCGCCTGCCTTCTTGGTGGGTGTCTCCTCAGGTCCAGGAGCGGGTGGCTCCCCTCAGACTGTGGTTCCTTTGCATCTTCCCTGCCCGGTGGTGAGCCGGAACCACAAGGAGAGCCCCGCCTCGTCCAAGCTCCCTCTGCCCTCCCAGCTCCCTTGTGTTTTGGATGGTAATCTCCTTAGTGGCCGTGCACTTTAGGGTGGTGTTTGCCGGCGTGGAGTGTTTTTTTGACAGGTGGCTTTGCTGGTTTGGTTTCGGGGATTAGTGATGAGTGAGGGCATTTGGGGAACATTAAATGATGAGTGATCCGCCTTTTCTCTCATGTGAAAGCTGCTCCTGTCTGGCGAGGCGGGTCCTAGAGCCACAGCAGAGGGTACTTTTTGGAAGGCCCTGGCCCCTGTGGTACAGGGAGATCTTGGATGGCCCAGAGAGATCGCCACTGTATTGCTTTCTCCTCACCCCGAGGTTGAGTTTGTGGTGCAGCTGGGGAGGGGCAGCGCTGAAGAGGGGTGCTCGGTCCACTGATACCTGTTAGCACTGGTGGATGTAGAGAACATTCTGGACCTTTTGCTGAGGTGTTCTGCAAATTTCCTTGGGGCTCCATCACCTCAGCCTTTGACAAAGGATTGTTGCCGAGACATATACTTGCCTTCGGTTAGGAGTATTCTGGAGGACCTGGTGGGTGGTTTCCTGGGCCGTCCCTGGAGTGGATGTGCCTGTGAGGTTTGCTTGGGGTGGAAGGGGGACAAGTCGCGAGAGGGGAGTCCCCAGACTTGAAACAGCCAATGGGGACAGCCAAAAATGGATCTTCCCCCATGCTCTTTGTGCCCTGATTCTAATGTGGACTGAGCTATCCATGGTTCCAGCCTGATCATGTGCAAGAAATAACAAGAGCAACAAAAATAGGATCACGTCAATAGTTCACTGAGCTGCTCTGCTCTGACAGGAAAGTGAGGGGAGGCAGAATTAGCAGAACCTCTGAAAAAAAAGTACCAGAGGACCTGGACCACATTGTTATCATTTTTTTTTAATGTTAAATGTTTAAATGTTTGAGAGAGAAAGAGACAGTGTGAGCAGAGGAGGGTCAGAGAGAGAGAGAGGGAGACAGAATCCGAAGACAGGCTCCAGGCTCTGAGCTAACTGTCTGCACGGAGCCTGACGTGGGGCCGGAACCCATGAACTGTCATAACCTGAGCTGAAGTCAGACGCTTAACCAACTGGGCTACCCAGGCGCCCCCAATGTTATCATTTCAAGTGGTGGAAGTGTATCGTTGTTTATTTTAAAGTGTCCTCATTGCTTATGTGGGCTTCTTGCAGCGTCTAGGAAGTGAAAGCCTAGGCTGGGAATACAGCTTCCATTTGTGATGCTGTTCCCCTGGGACCGATGAAACCATTTTTTTTTCATTGGGCCCCCCCTTCCCAGGAACGTGCCGTGCAGGTGTTTACTTGTGTGAGTGCATACATCTGTGACTTCAGCTGGGGTATATGCAGATTCAGTTTGGTAATTTAGGCATGCAATATTTTAAAAAGTAACCGAACCATCCTTGGGTTAATTGGATTCCTGCTAATTGGGGCTGATGATTTTGGAAATGGAGAAGATGCAGATGATGGTGCTGTCTCATGACTCTTTTCCTCCTGGATGGAGCCTACTGTGTGTGCCTGTGCTGTCCTGCATTAATTCTGTTAATGTTAATTCTGTGTGTGTGATGCGTCAGAGCACAGCCTCCCGGGGACACGGTGTGGTCCTCGGGGAAAGGACTCTTTGAATGACTCACCTTCCACGAACCCTGAGGTGTTTAATAAATGCTTATTGCCTTAGTGATATGCAACAGTTCCAAGCAGTATGTTAAAAAATAAAGTCACATTGTAGCTCAGTAAAGGTTTGTTCAAATTAATTTTTGGGGACAGGACAGGAGGATGTGGTTGTTTCCTTCCAGGTGAAGAGTTGCCTCGTTGTTAGGTTTTACTGTAGTCTCTGTGAGGAATATGATACTCAAAAAAACGGGCTCCCCTGAAATGCAGTTTTGTGAAAAGTTGCATTCATTCTGGCACATAGTAGGTACTCTGTAAGTGTTTTGTTGGAATGAATGAAATCAGAACCATATGGAAAATAGGTTGGCCTGAAAAGCTCTGATTTTTATTCAGTGCATTGAATGCCATAGCAGCCGACATTTTGTAACAAGATATGTTTTATTGGCAAGAGTTCTGCAGTTCAATAAAGTAGCTGGCTCATGGGAATGTGTCTCTGACAGTTAATTCATTCAGCAAATATTTACTGACTGCTGCTGTATTCTGCCTGTGCTCAGTCCTGGGGCGGGGGGGGGGGGGGGTGCCAGGGGAAGAGGTGTAAAGACAGGCTGGTCTGTCGACGGAACTTACACGATGTCTCCACCTCAGGACACGAGGAGGCACAAGATAGCAAGGCTTCTCCGTGCACACCTGGGAGAATAAAGTACCTGGAACTCGGTGCTGATGATTTTTATTGGTGGTTAATTATAGCTAGTAATTTTTATTGATGGAAAACTAATTTCCCTAATTACTGATGTTTGTCTTCTGGTGATTTTTTTTATTGTAGCAGAAGATGGCTGTGCCTCCCACGTATGCTGATCTTGGCAAATGTGCCAGGGATGTCTTCACCAAGGGTTATGGTGAGTGTTCCGGAGCTAACGGGCTGGGTTGGCATGTTTGGGATTTTACCCATCACCGTTTAGGAAACCTCGGTCAGTCAACTCTCAGAACTTTGATGTCAGGGGGAAGAAAGACAAGGTTTCTCTGGCCAGTAAAGCACTTTTGGTTTGTACACCTGGGAGGGGGCAGGCTTATGAATTGCTGCAGACTAGTGGATGCTCTGGCTTCCTGTCCCTCAGCGGGGAGCAGCTCTGTGTGTGCCTCGGTTTTTGGCTGCGATTTCTGAGTGTCGCCTATCTTTAGGCCTATGCTCACACTGTCCCATGCCTCCCCCTGTCATTCTGCTGGGAGCGCACAGCCACCGTTCTGTGGCACCGACGCACCCCATATAGGCAGGTGGGAGCGGAGACAGGCACTCTGCACACTCATGCAATCGTGAAACAGCAGAAGGGAGGCAGAGATGCTGCTCTTGAGTTAGATATTTAACCTTTTAACAGTTACCTTGTTCTTTCTTTAGGATTTGGCTTAATAAAACTTGACTTGAAAACTAAATCTGAGAATGGACTGGTAAGTTGTCTGACCGACACGGAGCATGGGTGTTTATCGTAGATCAGTGGATAGCTGCCATGCTGGGTGGCAGTGTCAAATGCAAGGACCTTTTCTTTTTTAAAATTAAAAAAAAATTGTTTTTTTTGAGACAGAGAGAGAGAGAGCATGCATATAACTGGGGGAGGCATAGAGGGAGAGAGAAGGAGAGACTCTTAAATAAGCTTCATGCTCAGCAAGGAGCCTGACATGGGGCTCTGTCTCATGGCCGTGAGATCATGACCTGAGCTGAAATCAAGAGTTGGACGCTTAACTGACTGAGCCACCCAGGCGCCCTGAAAGGACCTTTTTGATTGTGGCAGTTTGTGGTTGTCACATTCATTGCATCCTGTATGGGATGGGGGTTCTGGGGGAACACTGCTGATAGGTCCCCAGTTTAGCAGCTGTTAATACTCACTGAGTTAAGAAACTGTTTTATTTTTCCTTGTTTCTTTTTAAAATTGTTTTAATGCTACATGATAATCTTAGTAATCCCTTTTAGACTATGTGTCTGGGAATTGTTGGAAGTTTTGGGGTTGATGTACTACAGTATCATCTTGAGCTCAGAGGGTTTGGTCTATACTGGGCTAGAAGAAGGGGGGAAGGGGGATTATCTTCCTGTCGAGACTAAAGCGTTACCAGGGAGAAAGGAAGCTGTCTCCTGACAGAATTTCTCATAAGAGTCTTTTAACCAACAGGTCTCTTTAATCCCATCTGTATTTAAATATTGAATTGTAGAATTAGCTTTTGCCCTCACACACTCAGCTCTCGCTTCTTACATAAAGGAAAGTACGTCCCGTTCAGGATGCTCAGTGGATGGAGCACCCAGGAACAGGCTGTGACGCTGTCTCTCCTTCACAGGAATTTACAAGCTCAGGTTCAGCCAACACTGAGACCACCAAAGTGACAGGCAGTCTGGAAACCAAGTACAGATGGACTGAATATGGTCTGACGTTTACGGAGAAATGGAACACTGACAACACGCTTGGCACAGAGATTACCGTGGAGGATCAGGTAATAGTGGTCCCCGCCTAGAGACACAGTTTTGTTCATTGGCATCTGCTGCCTGGCTTCGGACTAAACCTGGCACATTTCTTTTCTGTTCAGCTTGCACGTGGACTGAAGCTGACCTTTGATTCATCCTTCTCACCAAACACAGGGTAAGAACCTCAGGTGTTTTCTTAGCAAAGACATTTAACAGTGTTTTCTCTTTTGTTTGTTTTGGTTTTTAATTTTTTTAATGTTTATTTTTGAGAGAGAGAGACAGACAGACAGACAGAGCGAGCAAGAATAGGGGAGGGGCAGAGAGAGAAGGAGACACAGAATCTGAAGCAGGCTCCAGGCTCCGAGCCATTAGCACAGAGCCTGACACAGGGCTTGAACTCATGAACCATGAGATCATGACCTGAGCTGAAGTTGGATGCTTAACCGAATGAGCCACCCAGGTGCCCCTACCAGTGTTGTGTAGTAAGATCCTGTGCTGCCTGTTGTGGCCTTCCTGGCTTCAGCTGTGGAGGGTTACAGGATTTGTGTGGTCCAGTAATGCCGTGTTTCACGTGAGTGAGGCTGCTGGGATTGTAAGTGGCCAAGGCTGCAGGGCAGCAGGCGAGGTTTGGAAGCAGGGGCTGAGCGATCACGGTGGCCAGCCCTGTTTACAGGCTGCGAGGACTCTTTCCGCAGCTTCCTGCTTAGGAGCACTGAGAGAGGATGGGTTTTAAGTGCGAGAGGCTCTTGCCCCATGTCCCCCAGCCACAAACCAGTTAGGCCTGACAGTTATTGGGCTCCTCAGGAGGCTAGATGGTGTGTTGGTTGCCTCAGCTCCTGGTGCTTTTCAAAGTGACTAGATGGGACACATTCTTGTTTTTGTCCACTCAGAGCAGTGGGTCTCCTAAAGCTGGTGAAGATCGTTTTGCATACTGATGATAGACTCGAGGGCTTGTACTGAATTTTACTTTGTGGTTTCTAAAAATTGTAGTAAAATACACATGTAAAAGTTGCCATCCCAGCAATCTTTAAGTGGACAGTGAGTGGCATTATGAATTTCATCTTTTGCATTCCATATTATTTCTTTTTTTGAGAAATGTCTTAAAAAATTTTTTTTAAATGTTTATTTTTGAGAGAGAGAGACAGACTGTGAGCAGGGGAGGGGCAGAGAGGGAGGGAGACACAGAATCTGAAGCAGGCTCCAGGCTCTGAGCTGTCAGCTTGAGAAGGTAACTGAAGGGGACTGGGCAGGTAGGGCTTCTGCCTCTGGAGGTTATAGTCTTTTTTTTTGTTTTGTAATATTTATTTTCGGGAGAGCGCAAACGGGAGGGGCGCAGAGAGGGTGACAGGGGATCCTAAGCACGCTATGTGCTGACAGTCTGACAGCAGCGAGCCCGACACGGGGCTTGAACACATGAATCATGAGATCATGACCTGAGCCAAAGTCAGACGCTCAATGGACTGAGCCACCCAGGCGCCCTGAGGTTATAGTCTTTTTGTAACTTTGCTAAGGATGATGTGAAGACCATTGCTAGGGGCTGAGTTTACTCTTGTTCTCACCTCTGCTACAGTTAGCCCTGCAGAAGCATAGCTTTCCTATTTGCCTACTTCCCTCCAGACACCTTGGATGATGGGAGAACGTATCTAGAGAGACCCTCTGAAAACATGAGAGGCAGGAGCATGTGCTCACATGTTTGAATTTGCCGCCTAGGACTTTGCCTACTGATTTGAGATGGCACGCTTTGGAATTTGTAAGGAAGGGATTTCCTACTACTTTTGGGAGGTTTGCAGAGAGGTCTCCAGATCCTACAGTAATACACATAATTAAAAAAATTTTTTTTTATCTTGAAATAATTTTACACTTAACATACACAAAAGTGTTGCACAAATAGCCTGTCGAGTTCCCTTATAGCCTGCACCTGGCTTCTCCAATGTTAACATCTTACGTGACTGTGATGTAATTATGACAACCAGGAAATTCACATGGCTGTCGTACAGTTAATAGTCTGTTGACCTCGTGATGGCTTATTTCTGATCTAAGATGCAGTTGAGGATACTAGATCGCATTAGGTCTTCAAGTCTCTTTTGTCTCCTGTAATCTAGAATGTAGTCTTTTTTTGTCTTTCGTGACCTTGACAGTGTTAAAGAAGATTGGCCAATTATTTTGTAGAATCCATCAATTTGGATTTGTCTAATGTTTTCTCCTGATCAAACTCAGGTTATATATTTATATTATATTATTATGTTATGTTATTTATTTTATTATAGTATAACACTTCTGTTATACAGCCACAGAAGTGATGTTGTGTCTGTCTCGTGCATGATATCAGGACGTATATGTCTGTATTCAGTACTGGTGATATTAACTTTGATCACTTAATTAAAGTGGTATTTGCCAGGTTCTCTTTGTAGTTACTTTTCTCTTTGTAAATAAGTATCCCGGGAGGTACTTTGAGACTGTGCAAATATTCTGTTTCTTACCTTTAGAAAAACAAAATTAGTATCCATAGTGCTTCTTCCCTGCAACAAGTATGTTTGGTAAAGATTTTCTCTTCCCATCATGCCTTCTGCATTTATTAATTGGGGTTCTACTCTAAAGAAGAACTCTTCCTTCTCCTCCATGTATTTATTTATATCAATATGGATCCATGGGCATTTATTTCATTCTGTGGGTTATAATCTATTACCATAATATATTTGATAAATCATCTGTTTCAGATATGGCCAGTGGGCATGTCTCCAGGTTGACATCCCGTGCTTTTGCTAATCCCCTGTCACTTCTTTTGAGCTCTGCTTCAGAAGATGTAGCAGGCTCATCTTCCGCTGTTCTCCTCTAGTCCTATCACCAGGCATTTCTCCAGGGAACTTCAGTTCCTTTTATCGAAGAATGGCATTTAGAAACCAAGACTGTGGGCACAGCGTGTCCACATTGCTCCTGGGTATTTGAGGCAAGTTTTGATGGTTTGATGGAGATTGGAAATGAAAGCTGGCTCTCCAGAGGTACTGAGGCGGGTAGCCTGGGAAAGCATCAGGGCCTCTGTACGGGGCTGAGCACAGGCACATGGGGCTGAGGCTGTGATTTTTCTAGGGGCCAGCACCCACACTGAGTACCCACCAGAGAAAAAGCCAGAAGTCAGAGTCCTGCCTCTCTCAGGTGCTTGTCAAGTTAGCACCATTGTTTAAATAACTTAAAAAACAATCCCAGTAATATTCGAAAGAGGGAAGACTCCAAAGATGTGGAGTGTTGCATTAGAGCAGAGGCCTGGAAAGAAATCTGAATCAGTGCCCTAGCACTGCCCCTTCTCTGGGGACTTCGTGCTCCTGGCCAGGATTCATGGAGACTGGGTAAGGAGGCACCATGTAAGTGGTCCGCTGCGGCTGGTGCGCACGGGCAGCACATTTTGGTCAGCAGCAGCTTTTTACCTAGTGGTTGAAAGATGCCTGATTTTTACTCTCTTGGTCTCCCCATCCCCCTTTCTAAATGTCAGCCTCAGAGCAGCTGCGTTTCATCAATCACCCCTCTAGCACGGGGCCAGTTGGATAAGCCAAAATCTAGGCTGCTTCCTGCAAAGAGTAGGCAGACCTGAAGAAGTTGATTTTTGAGGTTTTTTTCTTAATGTTTTTTTTAAAAGTTCATTTACTTATTTTGAGAGAGAGAGAGAGAGCGCGCGAGCGAGCGCACATGAGCAGAGGAGGGGCAGAGAGAGAGAGAATCCCAAACAGACTCAGGGCTTGAGCCCACGGACCATGCGATCATGACACCAGGTGCCCCTATTTTGAGTTTTTTTATTGAGAGATAATTTGTTTGGTTGTTACTCCTTTCCTTCAAAGCTTGAGAAAATACCCCAAAGTAACGTGAATAAAAGTTGTACGCATCTCTTTAACATGTGAAGGGTGTTGGCTTTATTTTCAACCATGACCTCTGAATTTTCATCTCATTGATGACTTGGAATATTTAACCTTAAATTTTTTGTTAATAGAAAATTTCAAACATACTAAAGAAAGAATAGTATAGTAAACCGTCATCATAGGGGCGCCCGGGTGGCTTAGTGGGCTGAGCATCCGACTTCAGCTCATGTCATCATCTTGCTGTCTGTGGGTTCAAGCCCTACATTGGGCTTTGTGCTAACAGCTCAGAATCTGGAACCTGCCTTGAATTCTGTGTCTCCCTTTCTCTCTGTCCCTCCCCTGCTTGTGTTCTGTCTCTCTCTTTTTCAAAATTAAATAAATATTAAAATATATATAAAAAATAAACCCTCATCATGTTCCAATCACCCAGCTTTAATAGTTATCAACCCATAGCCAATGATGTTTTATTTAAGCATCACAATCAGTCTCTGCCACCCTCAGATTATTGTGAAGTAAATAACAGTTATCCCATAATTTCATTCATAAATGTTTTAGTATGTTTTTTTAAGTGATAAGATTCCTTTTTTAATTTTTGAGTTAATTTATTTTGAGAGCATGAGTGGGGTAGGGGCAGAGAGAAAGGGAGAGAAAATTTTAAGCAGGCTCTGAGTCATCAGTACAAAGCCTGATGGGGGGCTTGAACCCACGAACTGTGAGATCATGACCTGAGCCGAGATCAAGAGTCAGACTGACTGAGCCACCCCTGTGCCGCTTTTTAATTCCAGTTAGTTAAAAGTCTTATATATTAGTTTCAGGTGTACCGTATAGTGATTCAACAGTTCCATACATTTCCTGGTGCTGATCATGACAAGTGCTCTCTTTAATGCCCACCACCTATTTCATCCATCCCCTCACCTCTTTCCCTCTGGTAACTGTCAGCTTGTTCTCTGTAGTTAAAGATATGCAACGTTTCCTGAATTTGTGTGTCATCCTTCCGCAGAGGCCATGTTGATCTTTCTTCTATCGTTTCAATTTTAATATATGTGCTGCTGAGGCACACATTTTTTAAAAAAAGTATAGTCACAATATCATTACATTGTAAAAAATTAATCGTAATTCCTGATATTGTTAAATCTCTAGTCTGATCAAATATACATGATTTCATTGAATTTCTTTTAATGTTTATTTTTGAGAGAGAGAGAGAGAGAGAGACAGACAGACAGACAGACACGGAGCACAGGCGAGGAGGGGCAGAGAGAAAGGGAGACACAGAATTCAAAGTAGGCTCCAGGCTCTGAGCTGTTTTCACAGAGCCCCATGCAGGGTTCCAGCTCATGAGCTGTGATATCATGACCTGAGCTGAAGTCCGACTGAGCCATCCAGACACCCCTACATGATTTTATTTTTAATTTATACAATCAAAAATTGGGTCATTTTGCTCCTTAAATCCCTTTAATTTTTAGATTCTCCTCCTCCTTTTTTTCCCCCTTCTAACTTATTTGTTGAAACTAGATCATTTGTCCTGTAAGATTATACATGGACTAAATTATGCTGTGGGTATCTCTGTGGTCATTTAACTTGTCACCCTGTCCCTCATATTTACTGTGAATTGGTAAGTCTACAGGTTTCATTGCATTTAGATTCCATTGAGGGGGTAGAATAAAAGTGATGTATACTTCTGTTGGATGTGCCTAGAAGGCTGGGTTTTTTCTTTGTTTGTTAGTGCTATTCACACTTCGCTCATTAGGGATTCCAAACTGGTGATAATCATTCATTCTTCGTTTATTAGCTAGAATATTTCAATAAAAAGAAACTTCTCATAAACTATTGGTTAATCTGAGAAACTGTGGGAAGGATGGAATAAATATTTGCTTCCTTTTTTATTTACTGTTTCAAAGTAACACATTGGTCTCTAGTCTCTAAAGATGACCACTCTGTGTGTTTTAAGTGTCAGTGTGATTTAAACATATTTGATATGTTTCAATCCATTGCCAGTATTCTTTTTCTTTTTTAACTTTTTAACGTTTATTCATTTTTGAGAGACAGAGACAGAATTTGATCAGGGGAGGGGCAGAAAGGGAGAGGGAGACACAGAATCTGAAGCATGCTGCTTCAGGCTCAGCTGTCAGCACAGAGCCTGATACGAGGGTCAGACCCATGAACCGTGAGGTCCTGACCTGAGCTGAAGTTGGACACTTAACCACTGAGCCACTTAGGCACCCATCCCTCTTTTTTTTTTTTTATAAATGTAGATTTTTTTTTTTTTAAGTTTATTTGTTTTGAGACAGAGTGAGTGAGCTAGCATGAGTGTGGAAGGGGGATAGAGAATGCCAGGCAGGCTCCATGCAGCTCACAGCCCTACCTGGGGCTCAGTTTCACTAACCATGAGATCATGACCTGAGCAGAAATCAAGAGTTGGACACGTAACTGACTGAGCCACCCAGATACCACCACTGCCAGTATTATCATTTTTTAAAATGTTTATTTATTTATTTGCTTTAACGTTTACTTGTTTTTTAGAGACAGAGAATGAGCAGGGGAGGGGCAGAGAGAGCGTGAAGGAGACAGACACAAAATCCGAAGCAGGCTCCAGGCTCTGAGCTGTCAGCATGGAGCCTAAGGCGGGGCTTGAACTCATAAACCATGAGATCATGACCTGAGCCGAAGCTGGATGCCCAACTGATGGAGCCACCCAGGCTTTCCTAATGTTTGTTTATTTTTGAGAGAGAGAGAGTGAGAGAGAGCACCCATGAGTAGGGAGAAGGGCAGGGAGAAAGGGAGACAGGATCTGAAGCAGGCTCCGTGCTGACAGCAGAGAGCCTGATGCAGGGCTTGAACCCACAAACTGAGAGATCATGACTGGAGCCAAAGTCAGATGCTTAACTGACTGAGCCACCCAGCTGCCCCTATCAGTATTATTCTTAAGCTGTCAGTGTTTCGTGTTCCAAGCCCTTGGGAGTCTCTTCAGGCAAGCAAGTCCTTGTTCGCCAACCCTGTCGTCTTTAATAGTTTTGATAGAAGCTTCAGGCTCACCTTGCATGTTGCCTGCCCTGACGTGTTGTCTCCCATTTTCCCAAGGGCTACTGGTGCCTTTAAGAAGAGAAAGGCATCTAGAATCCTGGGTGCTGGGGATGAAGCTTTATTCTTGGTCTGAATGAAATTGGGGTGGACAGGGCTGTGCAGGTCCTGATCTCTGCTGAGAGTGCAGCCTGCTGTGTGTGTGTGTGGGGGGGGGGGGGGGGTATCCATTTTATAGCTGAATAACAGAACGTAGCCTGCATTTTATTGATAGACCTGGTCTTGTCTCCCATGTTAGCATTTGGTAAAAGCCAGAGTGGTAATATATTTGCAAGTGACCTGACTCACCTACCTTTCCTGATGAATGCTGGGTATTTAGTAATAGGCACAGGAAGCACTGATCTGGTCATATACACAAATCTAGGGATTAGCAGACAAGACCTGTGGTCTTATATGGTCGCCAAGGGTTTCCTGGCCTTCATGACTGCAGGGTCCCAGGTTCCACATCTGTACCTAGGTCTCTGACATACATGCTCTTTGGGATCTCATGAATACTGAGATTAAAGCTATCTGTCATATTTACTTAGAAGGGGTCTATCTAGTATTTGTTTTATTTACTTACTAAATCTAGTATTTATTTCTTTATATACTTAATAAAGTGAACCAAAAAGTAAGAAAGCAACCATCTTCTTAAAGTTACTGTTTAGGGGAGCCTGTGTGGCTTAGTCGGTTAAGCATCGAACTCTTGGTTTCGGTTCAGGTCATGATCTCACAGTGTGGAGCCTGCTTGGGATTCTGTCTCCCTTTCTCTCTACCCCTCCCACACTCATGCTATCTCTGTCCCTCTTGAAACCAATAAACATCAAAAAAAAAAAACAGCTGCTGTTTAAATAGCTGCCTTCATGACAGATATACTGTATCTTTTTCATAGACTTGGAGAATAGCAGAGAAACATCTGTTTCATAATTACATGGTAGCGCTCTACCTAATAAATGCCTGCGTAGGCCATTCATTACATTAGGCATAGGAAGGGGTTAGTAAAGGAAAATTACTTAGTGCTCCCCCCGCCCCAGCTTTTCCTGCCTGGGTTCTCACTTGATTATTGTGGCATTTCTGCAGCCGGGATTGTGGTTGAGGGGAGGTTGTGAGGTTGTGTTCTCTTCCACTGTGGCACAACAGCTGCCTAAAGGGAGATCTGGGGTGCTTTGCTCCCGTATCTCTCTATATAACCTGAGCTTTAAAACCTTTTTTTTTTTGCATTTTTTGGTATGGTTGTCACAAGGTGAGTTCGCTTATGACTTGTAACACTATTTCTTTTCCTTCAGGAAAAAAAATGCTAAAATCAAGACAGGGTATAAGCGGGAGCACATCAACCTGGGCTGTGACGTGGATTTCGACATCGCCGGCCCTTCCATCCGGGGCGCTCTGGTGCTGGGCTACGAGGGCTGGCTGGCTGGCTACCAGATGAATTTTGAGACTGCCAAGTCTCGAGTGACCCAGAGCAACTTCGCAGTTGGCTACAAGACTGACGAATTCCAGCTCCATACCAACGTGTAAGTGTGCGTGAGCGCTGTGTGTGCGGGTGTGCAGGAGGGGGATGGCTTTTCAGGCTCCCATTTTGATTACTTTAAAGTGAATGTTTTGGCATCGCATGAGCCACATGGCCTGCTGGTCTTCTTCTGTTTCCCACCTGCCCGTTTCCAGAAGTGGCTTAGGCTCTTTGTGTTCTAGAGACGGTCGGTGCTGACAGACGGAGAATGACTGATCCATTACAACAAGGGCATGACGTCCAGTGGCTGACGTCTCTCTTTCTCTGTATAAAGCCTGAGGTCAGCTTACTGGCTCAATGAAATATAGATCTGAGAGACCAGGCTAGGGGATGATGATCTCGGTCTGTACAGTGTCTTTTCCTCTTTTCTTTTCTTTTTTTTTAATGTTCATTTATTTTTGAGACAGAGTACAAACAAGGGAGGGGCAGAGAGAGAGGGAGACAGAGTATCTGAAGCAGGCTCCAGGCTCTGAGCTGTCAGTACAGAACCCGATGCAGGGCTCCAACCCATGAACCGTGAGATCATGACCTGAGCTGAAGTCGGATGCTTAACCGACTGAGCCACCCAGCGCCCCAACAGTGTCTTTTCCTCGAGGCAGAACAAGCAGAGGTTGACTAGTTACTGGCTGGTACGGTGAAGGACAGAGGAAAGTGCAGATTGGCTTAGAGAGCCCCTTGTAGTTGAGCTTGGGAGTTGGAGTGCCTTGGAGAGCTGGTGTAGGTGAAGGGACCCGGCGTTTCGTTTAAAATCCCCAACGCCACAAGCGGGGGACAACTGTTTCAGATTTCTTTCTTTCCACTAGAGGTCACTAAAGAAGTGACTTCTTAAGGCAAGTTAAGTGGTACATGTACTAGTATTTAATAACATTTTCATTTAGAAACTTTTTCGAGGAAGTTCTATACCGTAGTTCCCCCTTAACTGCCATTTCACTTTTTGCGATGTCACTTACCCAGAGTCAGCCGCGGTCCAGAAGCAGAGGACCCCCTTCTGATGTATTTTCAGAAAGTCATTGTGTCACTCACCTCACTTCACCTCATCGCATAGGCATTTTATCACCTCACATCACTGTAAGAAGGCCATATATAGTACGATAAGGTATTTTGAGAGACACCACATTCATATAACAATATTACAGTATATTGTTATAATTGTTCTATGAAAATAATAAAGTTATTGTTGCTAATCTCTTACTGTGTCTACTTTATAAGTTATATTTGTTATAGTTATGGATGTACAGGAGAAAACATATGTAGGGTCTGGTACTATCTGGTTTCAGGCATCCCCTGGGGATCTTGGGACATATCTCCTACACATAAGGGAGAACTATTATAATTAATATAATTAACAGAACAGAATATAACAGATCTATTATTTTAAGTTTTGAGTTTATTTATATTTGTTTATTTATTTAACATAACAATAAAATATAACAGATCTATTGTAACTTGAGTTTATTTATATTTATTTGTTTTAACATAACAGAATTAATATAATAGATATCTATTGTAAGTTTTAAGTTTATTTATATTTATTTTAACATAACAGAATTAATATGACAAATCTATTATAATAAGTTTTGAGTTTATTTTTTTAGTGTTTATTTTTGAGAGGGAGATGGAGTGTAAGTGGGGGAGGGGCAGAGAGAGACAGGGAGACACAGAATCTGAAGCAGGCCCCAGGCTCTGAAGTGTCAGCACAGAGCCTGATGCGGGACTTGAACCCATGTACCGTGAGATCATGACCTGAACCAAAGTCAGATGCTTAACTGACTCAGGCACCCCTGTTTATTTATTTTTTAAAATTTATTTATTTTTGAGAGAGAGGCAGGGGGAGGGGCAGAGAGAGAGGGGGTCAGAAGGTCCACAGCAGGCTTAACTGAAAACAGTAAGATCATGACCTGAGCCAAAATCAAAAGCTGGACACCCAACCAACTAAGCCATGCAAGCACCCCGGTTTTGAGTTTTTAAAGCTAAACAGTCACAGGAAAACCATAGTGGTAGACAGTCCAGTGGTTCCTGGATTGGGGGTGGGAGAGTGTGACTGCATAGGGTGGTGTGAGGAGATTTGGGGGTGATAGAGCTGTTCTGTATCCTGATTGTGGTGATGGTCACACAAATCTTGCACATGTGTTAAAATTCATAAAAATGTATACCCCCCCAAGAAAGTAAAAAAAGGTATATAAATTCAAAAAAGGCAACACACAAAAATGTCACAGGAAAAAGGGCCCAAACAATAGAAATGTTTTTTGTTAGAGTTTTGACTGAAATGGAAAGTCCTTTCTTGGTGTTGAATTGGAAGTTGGCACCAATTCTAGGACTAGCAATGGCCATTAGCTGTTTTCCCCACATACCTGAGCCTTACATACCTGATTTTATTAAGTGGACATGGTTTATTTTTAGCTGGCATGGACACTGCCAGCACAGCCCATCTGGGTTGTCCTAGGCTTGCAGAGGCCCACATATGTCCTAGCCGCTCTCTGTGCCTCATGTAGATGCATTTGAACACTGACCTCCCTCTTTATGGTTTGGAGAGCTTTCAATAGGAAGGCAGGGTTGCTGGCTTTAGGATATAATGAAAAATCTGACATTTTTTAGACACACATGTGAGCCCAAGAAAATTTCCCGATTTCAGTTATACTAAAGTCGTTCAAAAATCTCTTGTCTGTGACAAGCTCCTGTTCTGTGGCATCTTGGGACTTTCTGAAGAAGTGAGGTATCCCTGTGAATCAGGGGGTGCCTGTCCTGTCCTTGTACTTTGTGGAAGTACAAGGTCTGTGTTGTTGAATTTCAGGGGAAAACTTGAGCGTCTAATGAGCATCTACTTTGAGGAGCGTATAGTGGTGAGGAGCAGAGTTTGCAGTGAATCAGCAGTTTGCCTTGGATCAGTGAGTTCTAAGCTCTGTGCTGAATTCCAAAGCACGTGGGCTCTGCCTTACCAATTTCTGATGACATTTCCACTTGAAACATCCAAAATGACGAGGGAGAACTTTGACATTATTTTATGTTAAAAATGTAAAGGAGGGAAAGGGTATTTCCAAAGGCTGGAGTCAATGTGGTGTGTTTGGAAGAGATGAAGGAGTTTGTCCAGTTGGGTTTCATTCCATTTTTGAAAGATAGAAACATTTTGTAATGCTCCAAATGTCTCCCTTTTCATCCCATTGTAACTACTGTAGACACACTGCAGTTTGGGCCAAGAGTACTGCACAGGTGGACAAGTCTGAATTGCAGGTCAGGTTCTTCTGTAATTCCTGCTGCAGCTGGTGGTTCTAAGGGCTGCAACCTGCCTTCTGAAGAACACTGGCGACCTAGCCTTTCTTACCATTTCTGGTTGTGTTCTCTTCTCATTTGTTTCTACTCCCTTACCATTGTTATGACAGATACATTTACAAAAGAAGTAACATTAGCAGCAGCAAAAAAAAAAAAAGTCACCCCCCAGAATTCCAGTGTTTTAGTTGCTGCTTCTATTTAAAGACTATTTTGGAAGTGCATTTCAAGTTCCATGCAGCCTCAGCTTCCTGCCTTTGGGTGTTCCCCAGGGTGGTTGAAAACTAGCCTTTCCCTTCCTTTGAAGTGTTCCAAAGCTGGTGTCTGTTCCATTCCTATCAGGCTTTTCCCTAATTTGGTACCTGTTTTGTGATCACTGTCGTCCATTTACAGCACCCCTGTCCTCTGTCAGACTTGGACAGCTGTGCCCTGCTCCAGCCTGCCTTCAGGGGTGGATGGACACCTGTGCTCTGCTTGTTTGCAGGAACGATGGGACAGAGTTTGGTGGCTCCATTTATCAGAAGGTGAACAAGAAGTTAGAGACCGCCGTTAATCTGGCCTGGACAGCCGGAAATAGTAACACTCGCTTTGGAATAGCGGCCAAGTATCAGATCGATCCTGACGCCTGCTTCTCAGTGAGTACCCGGGGAATCACGCACCAGGCTCCACCTGAAACTTAGGTTGGAATCCTTCTGGTTTGCTGGAGTTCCCTGCTGTGGCTAGACATTTTGTTCTCCGTGAAATGAGTTTGAAACAAGCTAAGTGATAATAGTAATCACCCTTAATATGGATTCCAGGCACTGTGCGGAGCCCATTATGTGTGAGTAATTGTATTTGTCACATAACCTAGTTGAGTATGTGCCTTAGAAAACAAAAAACCATCCCAACCTTGTTTGCACAAATGAGGAACTGGAAATTCAGAGAGGTTGAGGGCAGATGGGGCAGACAGCTGATAAGTGCTGGGGCCTGGACTTGACCCAGACCGGTTTGCTCTCTGGAGCGTCCTCCTCTGATCAGCCTTTGTTCCATGCTGTAAAGGGGGTTACCTTGAATGCTAAGGTTTTATTTTTTTATTTTTATCTTTTTAATGTTTGTTTATTTTCGAGGGATAGTGCAGGCAGAGGAGGGGCAGAGAGAGAGGGAGACAGAAGATCCGAAGCAGTCTCCATGCTGACAGCGGAGAGCCTGATGTGGTCTCGATCTCATGAACCATGAGGTCATGACCTGAGCTAAAGTTGGATGTTTAACTGAGTGAGCCACCCAGACTCCTCCCCCTACCAGCACTTTTTTTTTTTGTTTTTAATGTTTATTTTTGAGAGAGAGAGAAATGATACTCAGGATTCATGTTCATTTAAAATCTTTTTTTTTTTTTAATGTTTTGTTTATTTTGGATACAGACAGACAGAGCATGAGAGGGGGAGGAGCAGAGAGAGAAGGAGACACAGAACCGGAAGCAGGCTCCAGGCTCTGAGCTAACTGTTAGCACAGAGCCTGACGTGGGGCTCGAACCCACGAACGTGAGATCTGACCTGAGCTGAAGTCGGAGGCTTAACCGACTGAGCCACCCAGGCGCCCCTTCATGTTCATTTAATGCTTCTCATTTTTCATTCTCTTGCCAGCTC